>VZTX01023834.1:537994-552328 GCA_013400915.1 Pardalotus punctatus
CCCCACTAGAGTGTGACAGAAGACATATGCAGGAATTGATATGGGCAAGTCAGCTGGTCAATTTGTGATTTAGTACATAATTTCAAGGCATAACTCTAAGAAAAGAAAAGGGATCTGTACATGATCAAATAATGGGCAGAGCTTGAGCAGCTCATATGTCAACTTGTAAGTGTCATGTAAAAAATAAATTATTACTAAACTGGTGTATAATTTCGGTTTCAGATTCAGGTCTCTCCAAGAACAACCTCTTATAGCTGAGAAGGAATATCTGAAGATTTGTGGAATACAATCAATCTCAAATTGTGCTGAATACAAACCTACTTCAACAATTTTGCCAAACAAATTCTATTAACGAGGTGCTCTAACAGTTGGTTAGAGACTGAAGTACACAGCTATTCTGAAGCTGGACTGAACAACAAAAGGAAAACAAACAATCTCAATTTACATTTTAAAAAACTCACCTAAATTAAATAAGGACAATCTGCAAGTCTATCTTGCTTTATTTCTGTTAAATTAGAGACTTGTTTCCCTAAATACACATATATGTAGTGTAGGAGTTGTATCTAGCCAGCTCTTCATCAAGAAGGGAACAGATTGCTTATAGCTATTTGAGTGCTCGATTTTTTTAATTTTTTTTTCTTTTTTTATGTGGCTGTATTGACAGACTAGAAGATCTGGCAAAAATACTTCTTGATTGTTAGAGAGGTGACTGTCTGGTGAGATCCATCCACAAACCCATGCTGAATATAACAGTTTTATAACCCACAACCCTGGTGTGGACAATTTTTTCCTTTTCCTTGCTGTAGATCCTATGCCTTTCGGCAGAATAGGTGCTGGACAGATTTCACATGGTTTTCCACAGTATGTGTGCACATGTGTCTGGATAACGTAGTCTAGGAAAACTGTCCAACTTCAGTTTTACAAAGAGTGAGGTCTAATAACTGGCAAGATTCCTACTTGAAAGTGGGTACTTTTCTTACTGTCGGGCATTTGTGAATGCTATGATAGAGGTGTCCAGAGTCTCAAAGGAAAGAGAAGTGAAGACCATGAGGGGAAATTGTTTGACATGTGTGACAACATTCCCTCTTGGGACAGCTAAGATCTGTCTTCACTTTGACTCATTCTGAAAACCATATCTGCCCCCTTTTTTTTTTTTTCTTTTTCTTTTGCCTTTGCAAGTTTTTAATTTGTTATTAACATGACTGATGATGCTGTCAGTTGCCTAATCCCTTCACCACCAGAACAGTAAAATGTTCTGAGCCACAGCTAGTACATTTTTATTTTATAGCTCTAGTTTTAGGTCCAGCAATCTGTCCACATTTCTACAGGCACCTTGTTTAGATATAAAAGAATCAAGCTGATCATCAGCACAGAATTTAATCTGTGATACCAGAAACAGAGACTACTACTTGTTTTCACTGGAAAACGTATTATCCTATTCTTATAGATGGCCACAAATGTTCATCTTCCGTTTTATCAAATGTACTGGATTCAGGAAGAGTGATGATGTATGAGTGTACAGTCAGCTGTTTTGAGAAGAAACAGAAAAATAATGTAGAAAGACAGGTAATTATGTTATGAAAGCAGCTAAGGGGTATCAGTATTTCAAAAATAGCAAGCTAGCTCAAAATATGAAATCACAGGACTACTTGTGAGGGACTTGTGTGGAAAAAAATTCAATTAAATGTTATTTTAAGATTTGCATGTAATTCCCCTGCCCACAGTGTAACATACATAAATGTGTAGCAGTTTATTATTTCAATGATCATAATGAGAAAAATACCTGAAAACATGATACTACGTGAATGTGTGGTTGTACAGACTGTAACCACAGAGATTCAGAACAAAACTGGAAGCATTATAATGCAAGTGGGGAAGAAGGAAAAGGACACATAAAAGCCACTGCAACTACATCCAGAAAAAGATATATCTGCAAAAAATCATTGAAAAACACCTATGCAATCATACTAATTCTTGGGAGACTGCTAAAATTTGGTATTGGAGACACACAGAGTGGAATGCTCATTAAACAAAATTCAGCACAACATCATCAGCTGTAAAAGACAATGCTCGTGAAAAAGGTAGCCCTGAGCCATCCCTCTTTCTCCAGTCATAGGGCAACAATGGGAATATTGTGACCCTGAGTAGCAATTGTTCAAAGTCTGGGTGCTGAGCCCAAAATCTGAGTGCTGATCTCAGCCACACGAGGTGCACCTGCTCTGTAAGGATCACTTATCCAAAGAGTGGCTGGGGAGGAGTGTGTTTTCAGCTCCCCTTAAACACTTCCCTGAGGGGTAGGAAGGAGCTTTAGAGAGAGGATTTATGGCAAGCAGCAAAATCCCTTGCTCTGCTGATAAAGCAGCCTGGGCATTGAAAGAAGTAGTAAAATAGATGGCAGGATACATTGTCTCTTTGTCAAGGTAAGAACTTTGATTTGAGGAAGTACTTGTGAAAAGATTCCACTGAGACTCTTCAACTATCGAGAAAGATGGAAGTTTGTTACCAGGAAACCTGAAACCTAACTTCTGCAGAACCCCAAGGATTTAGGAAGAATCAGAACCATTTACACAGCTTCAGCACCCTGCATTAGCTCTGGTCCAGATGAATGACTTGGTGGTCACAGACTGTCCTCCCAAATTACATGGAGCTGGAATGGAGAAAGTGCTCTTCTCCATACAGACTTTTCTCAATACTAACCTCTCTTCAAAATCCTCAAATATGTTTCCCAGCCTATGTGCAGAATCCAGAACATACTGGCATCTGTGTGGAAAAGGCTATCTAAGCATGCTTTGTGTGGAACGGGAAGGTAATGAGAGAGGAGCACCCATTTGATGCTCAAATGCTGTGATATGGGCAGTCTGGGCAAGAGGAAGGAAAGAGCAAAACACATGAAATCCCCTGCTCATATTGTTGGTTAAAAAACTAAGGGGAAACAGAGACATAGGGAATAAATGCAGAAGAAAATAAAATCAACAAATGAAAAAATTATACTAGGCAACAAATAAGATGACCTCCAAGGAGAGACAGCACCTGGAGCCAGGCTCATGTCAATTTGGGGAGAACAAAGGAATTCACCACACCTTGTCTGGAAGGTCATGGTTTCTCTTCATAAGAATATAGAGGGCTGAGAAAATGGCCACTACATGTCTGGTACACATTTTTTGATACAGAGTTAAGCAGGGATCATTTTGCCCTGTGTATCTTTTAAGCTCATTCTTGACAAAAACTTGTATAGCAAATCTAAAGAGCAGGCATGTTCTTCTTAAAATACTGCTGTATTCTGTCTGTGGAAAAACCTTGAGAATATGCATATATAGCTTGGCCAAATGGTTAACAGGGAAACACAATTATGTAAATATATTTGAATGATGTAAGCTAGGAAAAAAAGGAGAGGAACAAATAGACATATTGACTGAGATGGCTGTATTAAATAAAAGTCAAACACTAGAAAATATAAACACTAATACCAGAGGAAGTAATTGCAACAACAAAAAAGGTACAAGTTATTTCTCTGATAATTTCAGTTCTACCACATCAATCACTTTATAAAGCCAAAGTCTGGCAAGGACATACATTACTTCCTCTTGTTGATCTTTTACATGTTCCTGTGTTTATCACCTAATCTTACAGAAACTAAGTCAAGTACAAATGGGAAAGCAAGAGCCTGTGTCACCTGTGAACCATCTATTGCCTGTACCACAAAACCATCCCGTGTAATTCCTGTTAGGTGTAACATTCCCATTCTTCCCCTATGCATGTAATGATCATTCTTTCTTTCATATCTTCCTCTTGGCTCTTTCTAATGTTTCTCTTAGGATATTTCTTTTAAATAGAACCCGAATTCAAAAGGTCTATTGTTCAGCTTCAGAACTGTAAGTTTTGCTCTCAGAACAAGAAAATATACCAAGAAGCAAGGCATTGCCCACTTAGTACAGTTCAAAAACACACTTATTTGAAAGGATTTTTAAATATAAAAATAAAACAATCTTTCATGAGCAATGGTATAACTTCCAGTTCAAGCTACCCTTATCTCACATTTTGTGAAATCCTCTTTGACTGTTTCATAATTTAGGTGTCCACTTCTAAGTGTCTACATTCACTTTAAACTTCTGAACTCCCACTGTAGTCATGGATGTCAATCAACAGAGTCCCAAGTGGTTCTGTTCAGCCCATTATGCATTAGTATTCTGCATTATGTAGTGGCTCCTGTGCTTTTCTACTGGAGTAGAAAAGGCTATCTAGACCTGGATTGTCTCTATTCTTGCCTTCTTCACAGTGCTTAAATTGTCTCCATTCATCACCTTTTAACACCTGGTTTCCATTTCATAGTTTCAAATTACTTTAACTTAGAACCAGTGCAGAAGGAATCAAATCATTGGTTAAGACAAATGTCTTCCCTATTCTTTTTTCTCTGGATGGTGCCTGAATAATTATCTCAACCAAATAACTGACTCATCTTCCAGATTACAGAATGCAATCTGAGAACAAAAAGGTCCTCACCTCTGTTTACTTTTCTTTTTCCTCTACTGTTATTATACCTTCCAAAAGTGTTTCCATTCCACAGGAAAAAAAAGTGCCCATAACAATACCCTTCTTCAGAATTCCTGTGCTTCCTTCACACAACCAATTTATAAGAATATTGAGTTTGTGGTCAAAAAGATCCGTCTTCAGATTTCATCCAGGACCTATTTTTTTATCTTGGAGCAGCTCAGCTTATTTTTCTCTCTGTCATATAAAATGAGTTGTAATAAACAGCTCCCATTGTGACTGCTGGTGTTAGCACATTTCAGGAAGTAACGCAGGTACTGCAGCGTTAACCACAGCAAAGTCCTGTGGTTAATAATGGCAGTGCTTGCAAAGATGAATCACCAACAGTGAACAGGTCAAGAAAATGAGACACACACACACACACACACACACACACACACACGCACACACAAAAAACCCCAAAAAAACCCCTACTCAATCCAAAACAAAGCCAAAAGGAACTCACTCCACCAGAAAGAGCATCCAGGGAAAGAGATAAGGAGTGTAACTGGGAGTGTATGCTTTGTAACATACTCTGTTTTGAATACATTGCTCACAGTATGGACTTGCCCTCATGAGTCATGATCTGAAAATACTTTATTGAATAATGTGATACTCAGATTTTTCAATGAAAATTTATGGTTTTGTTCATTTTTTTCACTGCTTCAAATGATGGTTGTACACCTTCCTGTAAAACAAGTTTTCACACACCAGAAATTCTTACAAATCCTTGCAGGGTTCTGTATTTCACATTTTCTTAACTCTTGCCCCACTAGAATAAATGATCACCAGGGTAAGGATTATCTTTATTTGTGCTTTCCTACCATCTATTCTGGATGTCCAAAAATCGGTGGGGACCTTCATGTGAATGCCTTCATACAAATCATGTCCATCACCCCTCACTGAGAGCAAAGGCAAGAAACACACCACCATAACACACAGGACAGAACAAAACAAAACAGAACAATGTTTCAAGACAGGAATGATTCCCTTGAACTGCTTCCCACCCTATGAGAAGGAAAAGAGGGTGAGTCTTAGTCTTTTCTTCTAGCTAAGGAGAGATACTCAAGCTAGCTGCTACACCATCAAGTATTGCATAGGAAGATAGAGGGAGACTTTGCCAACAGACTGGCTGGCTCACTGCATTCTGAGAGTTTTATGACTTGATTAAAAAGCTCTTCCCCTCAGAATGAGTCCAGGTGAACAGCGCACAAGGCTGGCAGCAGCATTTGACCCTCTTGTTTCAGTATTCTACTTCAATACAAGATGGGCCTGGAAATGAAGGAACAAGCACAGTGGCTTTTGAGGAAGTCATCACCTTCTTTCTAACTCCTCAAGTGTCAAGGCTCAAACAACTGGAGGCCAGTCTACAACCATTCTCTCAATCAGCCAGCCAGCTGGGAAATATTACTGTTCTTCAGAAGGAAAGGGCCGTTACTATAGTGGCCCTCTTGCTACTTCCTTCATTTTCACATCTTATGTGAAGAATAAGTTATGGACTATATTAACTAGTTTATTTTCCTTAAGCCTCAGCATAGTGATCCAACTGATAGCTGTCAATCACTTTTTGTCTCAATAGCAGAAAGCAACTCCATCCCTTGCCTTCATTTGGGAAATGGTAGATAGGAAGAGATAGAAATCAAAACAAACACTACAGCCTGATGTATAAAGCCGTTAAGTTTTCTTAAGAACACCCAATGTAAGAATACCCAGAGTACCTTAAATTTCATGAGGATTAAGGGTGTTCTGAGAGGGGAAAATACGTTCACATTTTAGAACACTGTGCATATCTGTGAGTTAAACAAATCAGAACTACCTACAAATGAACAATGGAGTTTTCCTCTTGGTGGACTATAACCACTGTTTCCCTAGACATTAAGAGTCATAGTGTGTTCACTATCAGCCAGGCACCGATCCTGTCACTGTACATTCACAGTAGAAAACCCTCTTTCCAGTGCATGTTACTCATAAATGTGCTGAATCAGACTGGCTCTCTGCCCTTCCGTGTTCTAAGGTGAATTAGGAAAGGGTCTATTATAGGATGATACAGGCCATTCTTTTGTAATGGTCTGCAGTTTTCTCTCCCAATACATTTTCTTTTTATTTAGCACTTCCATTTTTATCCTGTGCTCTTCTTCAGCCATCTCACACTCTCTTTCTATTTGCTGTATCTTTGCCACATGAACTTCATTCATTTGGATTAATTGCAGTTGCAAAATTGACATTTGCTGATGATGTTCTTCCTCATGCATCTTTTTCAGAGCACTTTCCTGAGATGCTTTACTTCTGTAGTTCTTATCTGCTGCTATTCTGACATCAGAACATGAAGGCTCAGGTTGGGAGGTACCTTCGCATACAGGAAAATGTACCAGCTCTTTGTCTTCATCACAAAGTTCTCTGTTTGACACAACAAATGACTCTGCAAAAAAAAAAAAAAGTATTATAGTATTCTCTACCCCTCCTTCAAGAAAAAGAAATGTGATAATATAAGTTACTGATACGTGCATCTAAACCTTGTGCTCCAGTAGAAAAGCACAGGAGCCACTACACAATGCAGAATACTAAGGGCATAATGGGCTGAACAGAACCACTTGGGGCTCTGTTGATTGACATCCACAGCTACAGTGGGAGTTCAGAAGTTTAAAGTGAATGTGTAGAAGTGGACACCTAAATTGAAACGGCTGAGCCTGGAGCTAAATCTTAATGCAGCCATTCAAGCTAAATCCATATGTGACTTGCAATATTTTTATGAAAGATCTGAGTGTCAGGTGAAGCTGTATCGACATGAATATCATAAGACTGAGGGAACACTAGGAAGAACACTTTTTATTCTTTCCTTATTTCTGCTGTAGATGCTGTAAACACAGTAATGTGTATTTTTTAGGAAAATATTACATTATTCTAACTTTGACAAGGCTCTACCAATTCATCTGAAATAAAAGAAACTACTCATGGAACAGAACAGTTACCGCTGCAAATGAAGGTCTCAAAATACATTTCTATCCAAATCCCAATGACTAATTATGGTAAATACAATTGTGAAAGAGACATTCTAAGAATGTTATCTAACAATGTAACTATTGTTGTCTTTTGAGCAAGGACGACCTTCTGTGTGAGATCCTGACATAATAAAATTTGCAAGAAACTGTTGCAGCCACCCTCCCTTCTGGTATCGAGTTATTCCTCCTGTGTATGCTTGCCAAACAAAGAAGAATATAGTGCTAAACTTTTTCAGAAAGGCCATTCTCCAGTGTGGACTGCAATGTGAAATATGGTTCTACGTACCCTTTTTAGTCCTTGAAAACGAAGGAGGAAAGACCTACAGGGAATTCGTGAAGCAGGCAATTGTGTATCAATTTGCTGCTGGTGGCTGATTCATTTATTTATTTTATAACCAGCAAAATTATACTTTAAAAAGGATAAAGATATCCTTGGGACTGTTCTCTGGAAAGTCAGCATGATAACTACTGTGATGCTTGCCACAAAGCAGCAGATATGTTGATGAAAATACTCATGAAAAAAATTGTGAAAACCCTCAGTTTAACCCCCGGAGGCCTAGGGAAATACATGGAATCTTGTAATTCCATAGCTCTGAAATCACTTTTCTATATCTGGCAGTCACACCCAAGTGGAGAGATTTGAACTGTTGAAAACAATCACTGGCAAAATCACATACAAAGAAATACTACTTGCATCATTACAGCAACATTTATACCTTGACTAGAAGCATCAGGCTGATATTCAGAGTCTTCTTCTGGTGGGCTCTGCAAAAAGTACATTTGCTCAGGCATTATGCTGGCAATCTTCTCTTTCCCTACGATGTGGGTATTTATAAGTGGACTAATACTTCTTTTTACCTTCTCCCTTCTTTCATGTGCCATTATCTTTTTTGTCCGTGCCTTGATATTTTCCCAGCATTTCTTTAACTGTTTGAAGTCTCGCAGTGACACACTGGGCTGTGAATTATATTCATGAGCTAGTGCTTGCCAGGTGCGTTGTTTCAGAGCAATAGTTCTCGCATCACTTTTTTTACATTCAAGCACGTATTTGTATTTTTCAACTAATGCAAGCAGCACACTCTTCTCCACTTCTGAGAAGTATTTAGCAGGCTTTATTATTTCGTTTTGCATTTTCTACTGTTTCTCCAAGAAGCCAAAATTCCTATGAAAACAACGATGAAAGAAGAAAGAAAAAAAAAAAACCAAACACAAATTAGAACTGGTTGTAGTACCAGGAAATGTGTTTCAGCACAGCAAAAAAACCCTCCTAAGCATAGCTTCTGGTTAATTTTATTTTCTCAGAAAACTTGTAAGTAGTTCTAGGGTACGTAATGGACCGATCACATTAGACAATATAAATACATGCTGGTTTGTGTTGCCACTTTAGTGGATACACAATTCCAGAAGTAGACTACAATGAACAGTACTTTGTTACAACTTGTCTTGATACAAAATACTCAATATTTACTTAGTGTCTTGCTCCTAATACCTTGTTTTCCTGTTCATTGCACTTTTTCACTACCAGAAAGTTTTCCAAGCCCTGATCTGAGGAACGAATTCCAAAACCCAGCCCTCACCAGCTTCAGGTTTAAGTCTAAAGACACCTTCAGCATGTTTGCGTTTCCTTTGGTATACAAACTATCCTCTTCTGTCCTTGCTCGTTGTGTATAACTAATTTCTCCCCCCTCTCTACAATATCTGAAAGCTGTATGAGAAATGATAGTAAGTTGTCTTTTTAAAGACCTGTCAGCTTGGTTCTCCCCCATGCTCAGCCCCCCCCCTTAGCTGATACCCAAAAGGCAGCAGGATCCTGACCTGTATTACAACACTGAGAAGCAGCAAGGGCTGCAAGGAGACAAGAAATAACTACAGAAACCAACCACGTGGAAGGGGCAGGTCCTTCGCTCTTGGTTGCTGGCCCTGCGCGTGTGGCACTTCCTTGCACTTGGGCTGCTGGTCACCTCTGGAGCCACCAACCAGGCTAAAGAGAGTTTTGGCCTTACTCAATACAGCCACTGCTAGACACTCATACCACGTCAGCAACCGCCTCTCTTCTCAAGCCTGGGACTTACATAGTCAATAGGGAAAGGGTAGCTGATACCAGGAAATTCTTGGCCACTGGAAAAAAAAAAAAAAAGAAAAAAANAAAAAAAAAAAAAAAGAAAAAAAAAAGGAATAAAGCAGTGTTGCCTTGAATTAACAACACACAAGACTGTGCAACAAAATGTATTTTTGTTTCTTTTACCTTTTCACACTTTTCTCCCCATTCCTTCCCCCTGTAATAGGGTAGCCCAAATTAATTTTAGATTTTGGGCAGAAATACTGCCTTAGCTCTCATTTCTTCTATTTTTAATCATAAAACCCAGCGATACAACATATATAATTGGTTCATATTCCTAACAGTCTAGGACTCTCCCAAAATTAATTTTCTAGTATTTTGCTCATTCTTTCTACTGCTTCTCTCATAACATTCCTTGATGATGCACTAGATATCATCATCAGGTTTCCTTGTCTCAATATATTTTTCAACGCCACTGCACTAGCACTTTCTTTGCGTCATCCTTGTATCTCCTTTCCTCCAAACATCTTAATACTTATTCTCATCTCTTCCAGTAAAGGAAACTACTTATATTTATAAAGAAAACTAACAGACAAGCTAATATCAAAATAAGAACCCAAGTTTGACACAAAAACAGCATCTCCCTCAGGTAGCCCATAAAATAACAAAGCTCAGCTGTCCTGGTTTCAGCTGGGATAGAGTTCATTTTCCTCTAGGAGGCTGGTACAGTGCTGTGTTTTGGATTTAGAGAGAATAATGCTGATAACACACTGATGTTTTAGTTGTTGCTCAGTGGTGCTTATTCCAAGTCAAGGATTTTCAGTTTCCCATGCTCTGACAGAGAGCAGGTGCACAAGAAGCTGTGAAGAAGCGCAGCCAAGACAGCTGATCTGAACTGGCTAAAGGGATATTCCATACCATAAAATGTCACGTTCAGTGTACAAATGAGGAGGGAGTTGGCCAGGACCTGCAGGTGGTGAGCAATTGTATTATGCATCACTTGTTTCTCTTGAGTTTTCTTCCTCTCTCTCTCTCTCTTTCACTACAAGTATTATTATTATTGTTGTTATTATTATATTTTATGTTGTTTAAATTATTAAACTGTTCTTATCTCAATCCACAAGTTCTACTTTCTTTTCTGATTCTCCTCCTCACCCTGCTGGGGGCAAGGAGTGAGCAAGAAGCTGCATGGTACTTGGCTGCTGGCTGGGGTTAAATCATGACACCAGCAAAACAAAGAAGAGGAGTCAAAGAACACAGGACACAGTGGAACAAAGCCTGGAATAGCAAAACTGAAGCAAAGTTAATAGAAAAAAGTAATAGTCTAAGTCTAGGTCAAGTCAGTAGCTAAGTTGTACCCCTACTGAAACAGGCAGCAAACATTTGGTTTGTACTTTCTGTCAGTGCTTGACTGGGTTATCTCTGGGCATGCCCCGACTGGGCAGCTGGCACCTGTGTGATTCCTGGATAGTCACAGTTCTGCTCTCTCTTACCAAACCCTGGCATCACGAGGACATGGGAGAGCTGAAGTTTTTGCAGCAGACAGGATCTAGGGGACTAAGGGAAAGGTCCATAAGAAAACAGAATGTAATAGTGCTACTGCTCATAGAAGAGCTAGTTTATTTTACATGAAAGCAAAAGCAGGAAGAAGGAAGAGAGCTGGGTGGCTGAGGGTAAGGAACAGAGTTTCTTGATCCAATATTTCCTCTGTCACACTGTATCAAGTTATTTTTTATGGTCTGGGAGAACTTAAGTCACCCCATACGTTGGTGACTGGAATTCTTAAACAGCTATAATGCCATAGAACAAACTAGGTGTAAGTAAAGAAACTTCTTCCATCGCATATCAGTCATTACAATGTCTAGGTCTAATAGAAGTGAACAGTTGCTTCAGGAGTTCCTTAAAACACAAATTTGGGGGGTGGGGGGAAAGTAGTCAGGAAATTGACATCCTAGCAAAGATACTGAAAACTAGCAAGTTCGCTCCATGAAATTACTCTGAAAACATGTAAAACAAAGAGACCTATAATGGAATAGAACTCTATCTACTAATCTGCTTTACTTACATAGTTATTGAACCATTCCAAACCATTAAATTATTTTGGATAGCTGCTGAAATTAAATTCTTGGGACTAAATATTGGTTCTTTATCTTAGATTCAATTTCACTAAGGAATGGGATAAAATGCAGTCCCACAAGCAAGTTGCAAGACCTAATAGCTTATGACCCTGAAAAACCAGGATCACTCCATGTGATCAGAAAGGACTGATTATACCTTCCTCTGATGTATGTAAATCTTAATTTTAGTTTTGAAAAGTTGAGAGAATCTCAGACAAAAAAAAAATTACATGTTTCTGTTTAGAAAATCCCTTTATTTAGAAAAAACAGATTTTCAGAAGTTTGGAGACTATGTTCAAAAAGTCAAACAATGTTACTAGGACTTTTGGATTCCAGGTGCTAAATATCTAGCTCCATAGACTGTCAGAGATCAACTGATGTCAGTAAATATCTAAAGCATTTCCAAATACGACTTCTGATATATTAACAAGTTATGTACTAGAATAAAAGATCATCTTTCACGGATGGAGCAAATTTAAGTATCACTTTCACACTACACTACCACTTATTCCTATTATTTTTACCATGGGAGCATCTGAGATGCCCAGTTTTAAGTTTAAATATTGAACATTTAAGAATGGAAACATAAGTCCTACCCTGAAAAGGATATATTGGTCTTTCCTTCCACTCATCACATTCCTAGTATTTGTTTCCTAAACATACACACTGTACTTGTGTCCTTCATGTGAAGAAGCCAGGATTATGACCTAGGATGCATAAAGGAGTGCAAGGACTGGTGTGGGCAGTTTAATGCATCTACTGCACAATAAAAAGTTTTGGAAGACTCTTCTGAAGCTCTTACATGCTTATCCTGTTTGCTTCAATGTATTAAAGCCCATTTGCAATTAGGTGAACAAGGAAGCATGCTGAGATTTCAGAGAACTTAGAATACTGAGAAGTTGTGTCAAAACACCACCATATATTTATATTCACCTCTTTTTTTCTTTATGCATATTAATCACCTCCTCGCAGTCCACTGGCTCCTCTGCAGAATATGAGAGAGGACTCTCACAAGCCCACAGAATTTCCATTTTGAGGCTAAGCTATCCTTCCAGGACATATGCCTGGGATGTAATTTAGCAGGTAGGAATCTGTGCTGAAACGAAAGTAGTTTACTGTGCATAGCTCATCCAGTAAACTGGATTGATTTGTGTGGGCGCTTGAGGACAGTTGCAGAGTAAATTCCAAGAAACAAAGATTGGAAAGCTTCTCCCACTCTTACAGGTGCCTAGGCTCCAAGACACACATGCAGTAAGAAAGCATGTTATTCTAAATATGTTCTCCTGGTGTGACTTAATTCACAACTTGCCTTAAAAGAAATCAGTGTCCTAAGTATTTCTCCTCTCACATAAACCTCTACAGCTTTAAGATAACAGAAATACTCGCAGCTCCTCATCTTTACTGTGAAATGTTGTGCAGAATTCTTCTTTTAAAGACTATAAGGCATGTGCTGTGATCTGCTGGAAAGATATCTTGAAAAAAAATTACACAAGTTAGGAAATGCACATATGTTCATAAATATGTCACACACATGCATTATTTTGCTTGCACACATCTAAACAGACACCCAAGCTCCAACCAGTTGCAAAGAAGCCTATTAAAAGAAAAAAAATCACTTCAAGTTGGCATGTGTGAGCATTTTCAGTCCATGAAATATTTTTTTAGGCATAAGAAAATGCAGAGAGAAAGTTATGGTGGAAGAATTATACCAAATGTTAAGGACGTTACACTAACCAAACCCAGAGAAAAGAGTTTGCGAGCAAACTGTGGTCGCTTATGGAGTGAATATGAAGTTCACCTACCAGGGCCAACAGAATTACTACCAGAAATATTTAAGGATTGATGAAAAGAAAATTTATATCTCTAACTTAAATTGCAGGTGAAGCTTTAAGCATAGTCAGTAATTAGCAGCATTGGAAATCAATCATAATTCTGTCCTTTTCATCTAGTGTTTGAGGGTGAAAGAAAGGCATGGAAATGCAATGACCCAAACTAGTCACAACAGGTTTATATCTCATTTGAATGACACCACCAGCAGTAAACAGTGTTCTTCTTCCTCAAATGTTAGGTTTTCCTCACCGAGCTTCCATCAGTGTTCCAGGCCTGACCCTGCCTACCTTGAGACTTGAAATCACCAGGTGATTAGATGCATATTGCAAATACGAATAAGATCTATACAGAAAATGTGTTTTAATCAGATTTTAAAAAATCCCGCCTCCTTGGGTCCTTCCCCCCCACACTTTAATGCAAATGAATAGTTATCATGGATCATCCAGCAAACAAACAAAATAACCTATTAGAAAAAATTCACAATACTTTGCCCAGATTTCTCCCGTCGTATTTTCTATAGTTATACACGGAAATGTTTTTTATATATATATGTCATATTACACTATAGATATACACAGATTTTAAGCGGGTCATCCTGCTACCTATGGAGGACATCCAAAGCAGTTCCCGCAAGCAAGGTAATGGACGCAGGTTGTTATTCCGAACCATTGCCTGAAATCCATCAAAAATAGACATAATACAGGAATCCTACCAGACTCTCCCGCACCCGAACTTCTCAAACATTAACTCGAGCTTGTGGTTTTTTTAATCATCTCGCTAGCTCCTCTTCCGCTTGAAGGAG
>VZTX01023834.1:552339-573492 GCA_013400915.1 Pardalotus punctatus
GGGGACCGGCGCCGGCGGCGGGGACGACCCCACCCTGCGGCCCCGCTCGCTCCCTCCTCGTAACAAAGCGCCTCTCGGCTCCCTCCCTCCCTCCCTGGTTCCCCGCCTCCCTCACCTCCCCGCCCGCAGGTCGCCGGCACCGCTCCCTCCAGCTTCCCGCAAACCCCGCGCTGGATTCCCGCCCGCCGCAGCCCGGGCGGCGCGGCGCCGGCCTCTCCCGCGGGGGACACCGCCGTGCCGCGGGGACACCCGTGCTGGGCGATCCCCAGCCTGCAGGTGCGCGGCGCTGCGGGGAGGGGGCGAGGGGAAATGCGTCTCTGTGTGTGTGTATGTGTGAANGGCTCCCGCCACGCTGCCTCGCCTCTTCTGCTCCTGGCGTGACGCGGTTCCCGCCCACAAGCGGGTCGGTGCAGGCGCCGGTGCGGCAGCGGGGAGCGTCCTCGGCTCCTGCGGCNGCGGGGAGCGGCGTGCGAACACCCAGCAGCCGCCAGGAAGGCGGTGGGCAGCCCCGCCTACACCGGGCGCGGGCGGAGTTCCGGGGACGCACGTTCCTAGCGCGACGTGCCCATTCCGCATCCCGCGGCCCGATTCCGCGGCCCGGAGCGGAGCGGGATGGAGCATCCCCACCCCGGTGCGGCGGCGGCGGACCCAGCTCGGGCTTTACCTCCGACAGCGCCCGCCGGCCCCACGCGCCTGCGCGCCAGCGCCCCCATCGGCCGCCGCGGGAACGCCGTCCCCGTCCNGCAGCGGCGGCCCGGCCCTTGCCCCCGGCTCCGTGCGGGAGCAGGTGTCCGTGTCCTCCCCGGCGGGGCTGGAAATGCCGGGAAGGGCGCTCTCCCGCTGTTAACGCGGGGTTTGGAGCTTTGGGCCCTCCCTGCTTCCCTTCCTTCCCTGCTTTCCTCCCTTCCTCCTCCCTTGCCCGCCGCGGTCCGGGCGGGACCGTGTCCCTATTCCCAAAGCCCGCTGGGTGCCTCCTGTTCCAAAGGCGCGCCTCGGCCACCGCGTGCTGGCTGTTCTCAATGTGTGTGTCCTCCGTCCCAGGCCATCGCGCGGTCCTGTCCCGGGAAAGAAGGGGGAAGCTTGGAACGGTTCGGGTTAGTTTTTGTTTCAGTGCGTGCGTAATCTTCTGGTGACGTTAATATTTCCCGAGGGATACTCTCGGAGAACAATTGTTTCTTTCCGTGCTGTACTTTTGCTCTCGATTTGAAAATAGGATCGTTAGCCTTGGAGATTTAAAGGTTGAATGTAACTCAAGGCGAAGCACAAATTAAAGCTGAAATGTGTCTAACCCTCATATAGGCAGAAGAAAAATGTAAATAATTTTGTGAAGCTAAAACAACAGTTGGCAATCTTTCTGCAATTTTCCTAGAGTTTTTTATCATCTAAGGACTGAATATGGATCCTGACATGGAAATAAAGAAGCAAGTAAACCCCTTTTACTGCAATGTAAGTATTTCTGAAAATTGTTACTAATACATCGTTATTTTGGTGGAACAAAGTTGTATTAAACCAAGTATGAACGTTCTTTTTTTCTCTTGACTGAGACTGAGAAATAGCAGTGGAGCTGAACTTTGCTGTCTTTCTCATGTTTGACTTGGATGTGTGTTGAGAATTGACTTACTAAAATGAATACTTTTAATAATACTATGTTTCCATATAAAGGCATTCCTTTAAAAGTGGAAGATTAAATGCAGCTCCTGTTCAGAAAAGAAAAGAAAAAAAATCCTGATTTCTCTGCTTGTCAGATTTATTGCTGTTTTTTTTAAGCATATTGGGATTTTTAGAGGAGAAGAAAATATTCAGGCTGCTGCTGTTCATTCCTGTGAATTTAAACCTAGTCTACTCCCGTTCTGAATTGGCCCAGTTGTGATAGGGAAGTTTTACAAAGTGAGTGAAGCAGGCCCCAGATGGATCAGAGTAAGTGTGTCAGTGTGGATGCTGCACTGAAGGGACCTGGCTCACCTTAGGCAGCTGTACTGTGTTGTCACAATTATGCCGTGCCTCTGGCTCATGCTTGGTTAAGAGTCTGTGAGGAAGATCTTGGATCTGTCTTTACTTATCCACACACTCCCACACAAAAAGTGTTGCGAGATAGCTACAGAGTTCTGGAGACATCTGAATTTCTTACATTATGTGGAGATTCCAGTTCATTCCACTGTGTTTGAATGGTCCTGGAGGTTTATAAAATTCAGTTTTAGGAGGCTCCTCTAGTTTGAAGTAGTAGTAGTTTTGTAGGACTTAACTATACCAGCAGTTTGATAGTAGGTCGGTTTTTATATCAGTGGTGTTTTATTTCTCTTGGTCTGTGTGCAATGCTAGAAATACTTCTCTTTAATCTAGATTTGCAAAATCTGGTGTTCTTCTGCATTAAACTTGCAGACTCACTTCCTTGGAGTAAAACACAAGATGGTAAGATCAGTTTTTGAATGCACCTTTTGTCATATTTTACCGATTTATTTAACAATAGAATATGGGGCTTGAGATCTAGTTTTTAATGTGGTGTTGAAACATACAATTTCAGATATTTAACTAGTTTTGCCAGTTTACTCTCTTGTTTACCACAATAAAGTAGTACTTGATTTTGTACAAAGTTTTAGTTATAAAACTTTGTCTAATAAAGACAATACATGAGAATACATGGCTGTTAATAAAGCCAGAGTGGAATTACTTAAATCATAGACAATCTTCAGGAAAAAAAGGATGTTTTTCTCTTTCAATTTTCACATAATTATTGTTCACCTGAGATAGTCTGTGGTGTTGGTATTAATCTAACTTATTTTATATATAATGAAAGCTTTTTATTGTTGTGTTTTGACTCTTAAGTTTCTTTCTTCCTTGTTGGTTGATGACTTGGTAACTTAGGTTGAAGAAGCACTGAAAGCTCATGGCATCAGTAAGTGCAAGATTTTTTCCTTCCTGTTGTGTTCTATACATGCATCTTTCTCCCCACCCCAATGTAATTGTTTATGAAACAAAGGAAGAAAAGATTTTCTCAAGACTTGTGTTTTAGGACCTGCATTGTGTTCTTAAATAACTGCCTAATCAATCAGTAACGTGAGCAAGAGGTATGCAAAGTTGATTAACAAGTAGAATACTAAAAATCACCTATATTAACATTTTGAGAAACCCTAAAGGATTCAAGAGCTTAGAGATCTTCAAGACTTAAAATATATTTTTTAAAAGCTATGCTTCTTAAAGCATGTAGAAATACAGTATATACTTTATATTTGCTTTTGAAAATGTGTTAATTTGCTTCAGCTAATCGAAATATTTTTAATACTTTCAATAGGTTTAATAAATCATTAAACCTTCCCTGGATCTTGATGAACTGGTCTAGTTCCAGGAGTGAAGGTCTAACTATGTTCACAATTGTTTTCCTTCTTTGGTTTCATAATGCACGAAATAGTATTTACAGGTTTCTGCGGTGCAGGGCTCATAGAATTTGGTTTGAAAGTTGTTGTTCAAGTTAGGCATTGCACCTAACTGATCTGGGAATTTTTGTTCAGATGGTAAAGGAAATTTAAGTGCTGAAATATTTAGCAGCTGTATGCTGCTGAAATAAATGCCCTGAAATTACTGGATGCCCTGAAATGTTTAGAGACATTGAACTTTATTGATCTTCCTCTCTGCCTGCTTCATTGAATTGCCTGACATTAAATAACTTTGTTTTTGTTTGGTGTGAATGTTTTTTGTCCATCTTTTGGAGCACGAGCGTGGTGCTAATGACACCAGGGTCATGGGTTCAGTCCTTGTATGGGACTCAGTGATCCTTGTGGGTCCCTTCCAACTCAAAATAGTCTGTGAATCTGTGAAAAAAATCTCTTAGCACGTTCAAAACTAAACATAGCTTAGTTTTCTCATGTCAATAAAAACTCAGAGTTTTTTTAAAAGTAGTCCATTATTTTGCCAAATTGTTCTTTGTGCTAACAATTTTATTTCCACTTCTGTGTGATTTTTTTGCTCTCCTTTATTACTTGTTGTTTTTGTTTTTTTTTTAAGTTAGAACAGAAGGTTGCTTAGAGAAGGAAGTGAAAACACCTGCAAAACTTCCTGATGTTGGTAAGAATGTTTAATGCCTCCCCCCACACCTCCCCCCCCCCGCAAAAAAAAAAAAGGGGGGAAGAAATAAAAAAATTTTGAGGTACAATATTACAAGTGATGTCTAGATCTTAGCAGGTCATTGGGAATTCAGTTTTGTTCGTTGTACTTCCAATCTACAGTAATATTTTGTAATAACACAACACAGTATTTGCAAACCAAATGCTTTTAAAAGAGTGGAAATAGGATTGAGGGGATAATGTTTTATAATAACTGACTTAATTTGTGATGTGGGACCATGGATGAGCAGGGATTCACTTGCATGTGAATTTCTTACAGTGGCACTTGAGCCAGAGAAGTTTTATGGACAGACATTGGAAGAACAGCTTAATAGCTGTAAAGATTCAGAACCTGCACTTGGTGAGGGCTTTTAATACTGTAATTGTTTGTTTATGTGATGTTTACCTTTAAAGAGTATGGATTAGTTTTTTAAAATTTAAAATTAGGTAATGTGTAATAAAATCTCCTTATGGCTATACTGAGTACCCAATAGTATGGTATGGAAGTGACAGATCTTAGTGACAAAATCATTAGATTTGGCCTGGAGCATATTTGGTTAGATATCTCGTGTTGACAATACTCTCTAGAAACAATCTAAAGTGAGATGACAGAAATTAACTTAAATTATGAGTGTGGCTATTTGCAGTTTAACTACTCATAGGATAGACAGAAAAAATAACAAGGGACATACATTAAAATACATTCCTTTCTAAATAGTTAAAACATAATGGTTGCTATTTTTTTTTTAAAATTCTTGAGTCCTATATGGTAAACATAAAGCATCCTAAAAAAATCAGCCTTGAATCCCTTTGGTGTTTAAAAAGTCTAGACACCCAAAAGATAAAATATATGATGGTTCTAAAAGTCTTTATTGATGTATTTGATGTGCATTTGACACTTTTCCTTATATGTCAGTGCTTTAAAATCAGTGCTTTTGCAACCAGCCCTGATGATTTGTTCCAGCAAACATCAAGTTTCCTAAGTTGTTTGTGTTTTTCCTTTCAATACAGGACTTAATTACATAATAGAATACCGAACCAAAGACAATGTTCCTTTTCTCTATGAATGTCTACTATGCTACTGTAAAACAGGAGTGAGTAACATGTTCATGCATGTTTGTGGTTCCAAGCACAGACTGGCATATTTGGTAAGTTTGTTTGTTTGTTTGTTTGTTTGAATGTAATGATTTAAGGAGAGAGTTTGCTAGTCATATTTTGATTTTTTAAAAATTAGCATTGAGGTTTTGCATAAGCTTTTGTGAAAATCTTTGTATTGCAATTGTGCAACTGGGTTGAATAGACTTAAAAGTCTTCTCATCAATAATGTGTATGTCTGTCCATTGCTTGACACCAAGTTTTTATTTTACTCTGTTTTGGTCAACCAGTAAAGAAATCTATAACTAAAATGGACTAAAAGTAGATTTTTGACTGCTTTCTGTATTATGTAAAAGAACGGAACCAATGAAGAAACTGTTCTATCTTTCAAATGCTGTAAAAAGAACATAATTATAAATGGGCATGATACATATTAGATAATAAACTGTGGCTTGGAATTGGGGAAAAAGCCCAACTCGTATTCTGTTTTGAGGCTAGACAAGCCATGTGAGTTCTGTTGCCTGTTTTATGATAATAGGCAAAGCACTTGAGGTTCGTGTCAGCTCACAAACCTTCAAACACATTATTATTTTCAATATGTTTAGAGAAATAAGACTGTCCAGACTTTGAATGTTTAATTGAGTATATTGGCCTTAGGATAGGCTTCAACAAAACTGAGAAAGCAGTATTCTGAAAAGTATTTTGATACTTCCCTTAAAAGTTTCTCAAAATTGGTATGGTATTCCACATATCTTAACGTCATAGCAGCTGAGTTTGTATAGTATTTTGGGGCATTTTTAGGCCTAATGGTGGGTGTGCTGCTATGAATCTGCAGTGATGTCTTTCATAAACACCATGCTGTTTCTGGTCATTAATTCAGACATACATGTTGAGTTTTGATGTTCTCAGCTATTGTATGTCTTGCTTACTTGGAACTGTTTCCTGCAGTTCTGAATCTTACACTTGTTAGCTGCATCTCTGATAAATTCTTAAATAGTATAAAAATATAATAGTTCATGAAAGATTACTTTTAAGTCATGCACCTGAGATGGATTAGCCCTAGGTGGTGGAAAAGGCAGGAGATTAAATGACTGGAATTTGCTGTGCTAAAAAAGGAGCCCAGGGGTCCTGGTGGATAACAAGCTCAAGATAAGCAGTGTACCTTGGTGTCAGTGAAGCTAACCGCAAGCTGAGCTATATTAACAAGGGTACAGCCAGTAGATCAAAGGCAGTGATTATCACCCTGTTCTTGATCCTTGCTAGGCCATATCCAGAGTATTGTGTTCAGTTTTGTGCTGCTGCAGAAAGGAAGCTATTTATGAAATGGAACTAGTCCAGTGAAGACCTGCCAAGAGAGTCAGGGGGCTAAAGTGTACTTGTAGTATGAAGAGAAGTTAAGGCAATTGGGTTTGTTATGGCTGAAGAAAGGGTCAGAGGCATCTAATAGTAATCCTCCAGTACTTCAGAGGAGGTTATTAAGAAGGTGGAAACAGACCCTTTATGAAGCCTCTTGGCAGGCACATAAATTCAAACTGGAGATTTTCCTGCTGGACATAAAGAAGTTTTTCACTGTGAGGGCAGTCAAGCATTGGAGCAGGTTGTCCAGAGAGAGGGGGAGAATCTCTCTCTCCAGAGGTTTTTAGACCCAAGTGGGCAAAGCCCTGTGCAACCAGTTCAGCATTCAGAGTCAACCCTCTCTGAGCTGGGGATTTGGCTTCAGTTCCCTAAATTATTCTGTGATTATATGCATAACCATTCTAATATGTTCTGCTACGTATATGTAGAAGTTGATTTCCCATGATTATCAACTGTGCTGGAGTTGTGTGACTTAAGGACTTGCATTTATTTTCTAGAGACAACATTATCCAGAAATAGCACAATCTGATGAAGTTAAGGGTAAGGGCTCTGAACTGAACAAAAGAATTAGGCAAGTTGGATTAACAATTGAGAAGAAAGAAGGAAGAAAACAAATACAGGTATATTTCTCTTAAGAATTCCAGAAGCTTTATATTTAATAAAGAAACAAAGAATGTAATTTCTGTTATGGTGGGCAGATTTGCTTTGGATGGTAAGAAAATCTTGCTTTTTTAACCTTTATTACAGGCGCTTTTTGTCATTTTATTCCATTTATTCCAATTCTTCCATGATTATTCTGGACAAAATTTCCCTATCTGGGTGCATAAATAGCTCTCTCTATATATACTAATATTTAATTGATTCTCAGCTCTTTGTGTGTGTAAAGTAAATTATTTCATTGTTGCTAAGAAACTGCCTTTATAACTTTTCTGAATAGTTTCTGCTTTGTTAGCACCTTGGTGCAATTCTCAGGGGGGCCTGCAGTAGTATTTATAACACCTTTACGTGGGCAGGATATTGGTGAAGTTTCTTTTTGAGGTGCACCTTATCATGCTGGTTCATGACAAGCTTTTTGAGGTCTTCGCTGTTCTTCATGATGCACATTAAATTTGTTTTCTTGATCAACTTCAATTTCTGTCAGCATCCTGCTTGTTGAGCAGTGTTTCTTGACAAGATCCCTTGCTAATGCTACTTAATGTGCATAGATGTCTCCTTTCAAAGTGGAGTTCCTAAAGTTCCTGTGTTAAAGCTGGTGATGTACTGCCCATCTGAAAAAAGACCCTTGTTTCTTTCTGTGTGATACTGTCACACGTAGGCTCAAGGATGAGAGCCTGCTCTGATCCTGCCCTTTTCTGATGAAAAGTAAGTATGGGAATATTGGATTATCAAGTCAAAAAGGGAGAGATTTCAGATTATCAAGTCCATTCTGTCTGCATATCCTTCATTTTTATCTCTGCTTAAAAAGAAAAGCAGCTGACTGTTGGCAGCAGCTTTTTCATTTGACCTGCTTAAATTTCTTCTTGACTTGAGACTGTTTATTTGGCTTGAGACTTATGTTTGTGGATATAGAAATATTTACTTCCATCTATATTTTCTGGATATTTTTGTTTTTCTAGGTAGTTTTTTACATCCATTGCAAATCCATTCTTGATTTAAGGAACTTTTAAACGAAGCTTGTGTAACCTGGTTTAATTTTACTGCTATATCTTCTGAAACCAGCTGTTTAATTTTTTTTTTTAAAGCTCTAGAAGAAATTTATTTGTGTGGTAAATAAGTGTCCATAAGACTAACTTACTGACTTTTTTGAGTATCCATTGAGGGATTTACACACATGTGTTTTACACTACTGGTCATATATTCTTTTTTAAAAAAAAGCTGATGAAATATTTATGGAATAATTTTATCCACAAAATAACTAACATAAATGGGTTTTATTTTTAGGTAGTTACAGGTGCTCCAACAATGAGGAGGAAATGTCAAGAATGTAAGTGTGCTCACTGGGGTGCAAATTGTCCACTTCTAATTTGGTCCTCCTTTGATCCAAGTCAGACCAGGGTAGTCTCTGCAGTGCCAGATACGCCACCTGCATTTCAGTGAATGGGACAAAAGGAGCAGGTTGGGGCTCTATACATTTATTTAATTTGCAGTACAGAAAGCCACACAGAATTCTTAAAGCACAGCTATAGCTCTTATCTCTGGAAGAAAACTTGGTTTTACTAACCATTAATACTCACAAAATTGTAGGAATGTGGTTCTCTGTGAGTCCTCCCCACTCAGTTTAGTGTTTTAAAACTCACTGTAGTACCACATTGTCCAGGTGCACAGACATTATGACTGCATGCCACTTGAGGAAATGGCTAAAACTTGCTATGTGATCCTCATTCTCATTGCATGAAAAATAATGAATTAAAACCAATGTACTTTATTTTAATGTATATTAGTATGTAAATGGTAACCTAAAACAGCTCAATGGAAGTAATGATATGATCTAGATTTGCTGTTTCATACTCCAAAGACGAAAAATAGCCATTCTGACTCTAGGAAAGTGGTTTGAAATAAGTTGAGTCCTATTCAAATTAGATTTCTTGACTGTAACCTGTTGGGTAATGTGTCTAATTTTGCATGTGACTTCGTGGCATTCGACTACATTTATAGTATTTACATATTTTAAGAGATTAATTATAACCAGGTCATAAAATATTTTAAACTTTGTTTCTGATTTGTGTTCATATTTAATATGCTGTCACATAATAATGCTTAGAAAATTATTCTTAGTGTTTGTGAGTACTATTGCACAGAAACAGAGATAGGTGAAATTGAAGTGCAGTAGTAGAACCATCTTCTATAATGTCCGTTGTGTAACATTTCTATCATGTTTGTTTAGTTCTTAATGCAGATGACAGCCCTTCAAAAGCTAAAGTTCAGCATGTGGATATGTCCCTTAGTAATGCAGAAAAAACAGATAATAAAAATAAAGATTGGAAACTGACAGACCCTACTCAAGGTAGGAAGAAAAATTATTTTTTAAATTTTTTTTTAAATTTTCACCAGTGCATGAGCCATTTACTCTATATGTGCCTGTTCATAGCTTCCACAGCTGAGTTATAAAGGTGAATTTGCACAGTTGTGTGGATGGCCTTGGGGTCTGTGGCAAAGGAAAGAATAATCCCAGTGTTTGTGAAGAAAACATTCTACTTATACTGATTTTTTTGGGTACAATTTCTATTTTATTTCTTCACAAGATATGTTACTTCCACCTTTAGGTTTTATTGATGATGTCTTTAGAAATATTCTTTGTTTAGAATATTTTTTAAATTAAAACATTGGAAAAACATTACTTAATGTACTTTTTATTGTTTTAGATGAAAATAATGTTGAAGAGGAGAATGAACAAAGTCAGAAAGAACAGGCAAAACCAGATGAAAGGGTTGAACCTAATAATGCTATTGAAAGCAGCAAAGACAACAACTCAGAAAGGTAAAAAAAAGAAAAAAATCACCACCTTCAAACCCACTTAAATTAACTTAAAGGAAAATGTTGTACATGAAAATTGTATTGGATTTGCACAGTAAAATCCCTGTATTCTGAAATTGTACTCAGCTATAAATTTCTGTCATCAATGGAAAACCCGGTGTATGTAAAGTGACCTCACACTTTGCTCTGGATGCAACTGGCTTTTGTATTTAACTGTTATCCTTAAGGTACAGTTGTCACGTGATGCTCAAAATATTCAAAAAGAACATTTCCTCGTGGTTTAAAAGCACCTCTGTTACAGGTTCGTATCATATAATTAGAGCAGTATATGAACTGATTTTGGAAGGGAAAGACAATCAGTAATAGCTGTAGCAATTGGGGTTTCTTCTTTACAAATGATTTTGTGGAGGAATAAGCGATCTAAAGGAACAGTCACGTTCTAAATTGGTGAGACTGTGCTTGCTGCTTGTGAGCATCTTATTGGTAACAGCGTTGTGAGTCCACTTTGAACTGTCAGCCTTTGTGTGAGGAGAGCATCCCCAACATTGGTCATCTTTGTGCAGCACCAGGAGCCACAGAAGGGCATTCGGTAAGGGATGTACATGCATCAACCCAAACACAGGACTTTTATTCCAACAATTTGGTTACTTGGTTTTGCTCTTAATGACATTACCTTGGAATGTGTTTTAATTTTAAATCAGTAATTTCTCTCCCAGTCATGGAGAGCTAACACCTTTTGCTTGTTTACTGTTAAAGGAGAAATTTTCACATTCCTGAAATACATTTCCATAGGACTTGCCCCTCTGTGGAGCAACCATTATGGAACAGGATCAGTTGAAACCAGATTCAAGTCCAGGTTTATGAATCTTTGTGTCTATTCACTGGCTTTCAAATAACTAACAGTTCTGAATCAGAACTAGTTTGTGAAAACATGAGGAATAGGAAACGAATAAAAGCTCAGCTATCCACATGTGGAAATGCTGCTCTCTGTTTCTACCTGATACTGATCCTCATTGTGGAGTCTTGTACTTTTAAATTTTAAGAACAGCTTCCTTTGGAAAATCACTTAATGTTATTCTTCTAATCCAACTTGCCAGCTTGTTTCCACTTAAAGATTCTGCAATATCTGTCTGAGAATTTCTATGACTCCTTATTTCTTCATAGTTAAGTTTCTGAGCAAACAGTCATCTGAAGGTGTAAATTATTTTATTATCATCTGCTTTTATTAAACTTCTGATTCATAAAGAAGATTTCAATGCAGAAGAGGGCTTAGGCTTGGCAGTCATATGGTTTTTGTTAATTTATGAAACACCCAGCCCTTCTCAGGCCTGGTTCCTGGGCTACAAAGGGATGGGATGTATCTATAGTAGTTGTAATGCCAGAACGGCACAAATATGGGTTAGGAATGTTTAGCCATATGAATCTTTGTATGCCCAGTATTTGTGTGACTGCATTGTAAAATGCTAATTTTTTATAGCTGGATTTTTTTAAAGGGAAGTTTGTGAAGCACTGATAAAAATCCTGCAATTAGGAGCCTTGTCTCTCTGCAGTATGTAAAAAAATCTTACAGCTATTACTACCAATATCGAGCATTGCTATTAACTGGGTTTTAGAACTTAAGTGCTAGATAATCACACTAAAAAAGCCCAAAACACATAAAAAATTTTTATGATGATCTGGGATGACTGGGATTTCACTGAGGAAATAATATGTGACCTTTCTTTCAGAGTGTGTCAGAACTACTGTAGTAGTAGTGTGTCAGGAATTTGAACTGACTATCAGTTATTGGCTGGCTACACATTTTTGCTGGATCAGCCAACTGAATGTTTTATTTATTCTGTTTTAAGGTTTGAGACCAATAAACAATGGGAGGAAGAAGACAAGGAACCAGAGGTGAATATTTAATGGGTTACTCCAGTTTCCAAATAGTTGGGAAAATAATTAATATATGATTGGCAGTGATGCTGGCTTACTCAAATGAATATTATTGACAGTAAATTAGCTACAAAGTTATTAACGCAAAACTATTGATAACAAGGTTTTTTCCTACTTCGTTGTGAAAACCTATGTACACATTTCATAACAGCACAACAATTTGAATTTTAGAGTGCCCATAATTATTACTGTTTCTTCATACATACCTCACAGAATAGATTTCTGTACCTCTTTCTTTTTATGTTAAACAGCAAGAATTTGCAGCAAATCCTGAAGAATTCACTAGTCAAGAAGAGCTGTTGGGTTATTTGGTGAGTGTTAAATCTTAGCTTGCAAGGTAATTTTTGGGGAAAAAAAAAGAAATCACTGATTTTCTAAGTCTAAAATGTAGCAAATAATGAAAGCCAAAATGTAGGCAATCTGTTAATCTGACAGATTACCATTTTGCCAGAAGGCAGAATACAGAATAAAATGAATGTCACTGAATTTATAATGTATCTATTAATTCTGAAGTTTCTAGACCCTTTTTTTTGCCAAAGTATTGGTTTACTGTCAGAGGAATGACTTGCATTGAAAATTTTTTTTTTCAATTATTTCTTAGCTTCACTCCTTAACTACATGGTTAGGTAATTCAGCATTTTTAAACTTTTTTTCTCCTTTGTTTCTATAACTGGTCTATGATTTTCTAATGAGGTAGTTGGAAAGATGTAATTCCATAATGGAAGGAAGCATAATAAAGACAAATATTTCAGATATGTAGAAAGGAAAGAAGGGATTTTTAAGAAATAAAATGCAAGTTGTGTGTTTTAGACAGGGTTCCACCCCCACTGCCCTGGTCCAAAATGCCAGAACTACAAAAACCTGCCTATTCTGTCTCTAAAGTAAGTGTGAGAATTCTGTTCAGTTGTTGAAAATGAGTATTATGTACACATGCACAGCAGTGATACAATCAATAAGAGTAGAAAACTGTTACTTGCCAGTTATTGGACGTATCAACAATAATCATGGTCTTGCACGCAGAAATGAAGATTTTCATATAAGCATCAGTAACAAACTATGAAAATCTTTACTGATAGTTGTTTCACTGATGTACTGTATGGTAATTTAGGCACTATTGACGATCATAAAATGTTTTTTTCCTCTTTTTTATGGGGAATTACTAGGTATAGAGGTTGCACCTTGTTAATAAAACTTGAATTTGTTTTGAGGCATCTTCTTGCTCAGTGTGATTGTCACCTGAGCAGAAAAAAGGACTGTTAGGAATGTGATTGGAACAATGTTATATTTTGGAAAGTTTGAAAATTATTTAATTTTAGCATCTCCAGTCATTTTTTCAAAAGCTGCATTAAGTGCTTCTGTTGTTGGATTCAAAGGTTTCTTATGTGGTGGAAAGTAATTTTACAGGTATCTTTTTTGGATTTGCTGTTCATATGGTATAAAGCTGTCCAATAATTATCCATACTATATTTCTTTTATAGCAAAGATATCTTTGCCACAATTTAATCTTCTTTTGCCAGCTAGCTTTTGGCAAGATCTTCATTAAATATAATTTTGCAAACCAGGGGAGATCAATACTATTAGAGTTAAAAATGTAATATAATCCCTGTTACACTTATCTCATATGAACTGAATGCTGGGTTTTTATTACTTCTTTTCCATTGTCTGGAGTGTATAAAGGTGTTTATTTCTAAACCAGAAGACTCTGAGCTGTTAGGACAGACTGGGAGTTCTGTTACTTTGTCCTGTTTACTTCTGTTCNTACTTCTTTTCCATTGTCTGGAGTGTATAAAGGTGTTTATTTCTAAACCAGAAGACTCTGAGCTGTTAGGACAGACTGGGAGTTCTGTTACTTTGTCCTGTTTTGGTATAGACTAGAGGCTGACCCATGTAGCCTTCTCTGTGAGTGCTGTTAGTACTAGAACTTGCTCCCCTAGTAGAGTTCACAGCTTCAAGACTGTTTTTCCCTTAGGCTTTTAGAGAAGTTTAATGAAAGGCAAGGCAGCATGCAGTTTTAAATTCAGTAGCATTCTGGCTTTTTGCTACGTTCTAGAGAAATAGATTATGATTATATTGCCTCAGGGAAGGTGTACACATTCATTTGTATCCAGGTGTCTTGGAAAGAGATCAAAATACTTAAGGAAAAGCATTATCTTCTATATATTTCCAGGCATATTTTTGTGTTGTTCCTTTTCAAATGATTGTGTTGGGTAGCTGCATCTTCCTTCTCTTAGGATTCACTTTCATTCTACTTTCCTGGCCCCCGTTTATGGGATTAAAAATAAAAACTGTATTTGCTTTGTAATTTCAGCCAAGTCTGACAGAAGGATAGAGACTCAGAGAAAATGAGGTTCCTGCAAATTTGTTTATAAATTGTGATACTTCAGTTTTTCAGAGGAAAAATGTTTCATTGTCTGTTGTTTTGTTTCTTTTTTTTTTTTTCCCTAGCAAAGTTTTGAGATACTGGATGACGATGATGCTTCATTTATCCTGAAAGTTACACAGATTCTCACAAATGCACTGGTGGAATATCGTCAGCAGGCTGCATCAAACAAAGTAATGCAGATTTTGTTTTGGTTTTGTTCTACAAATCTGTAGATTCCTGTGATTGTGCATTTTTATTATTATAGATGATAACAATAAAACAGAGTTGCTGTGGAGGCTGTATTGTAAGTTTTGGCTGTTAAATACATGAATTTTGGTAGTGATGATAGGGTAAAATTTTAGCTTTTCTGTTGACAAGTCTAAATAATTTCTGTTCAATGGTTCTTATTAATAGAAATTAAAAATCATCTTGTCACTTATTTCCTGTGCTTTTTTTTACCTCTAAACTCTTCTGCTACTTTGGCCCCTTTTTAATTCTAATTTAAGCTTTTCTCATCCATACTGACTTGCCTAACACTTCTGTTCTGTACCCCATTTCTGTTCCCAGGCTTCACTTCATTCACCATGTAATCATGCATCAATTACATGAATTTTTTTCTTATTCAGCTTCTGGTCCTACTCTTGGGACTGTTCACTTTGAGTTCTCTTTCTTCTTCCACTTTTAGAAACCCAGATTTTCCCTTCTCTGCTATTACTTGTGACTGACTTATCTTTACATAGGCAGTACATATGGAGGTGTTTTGAGTACTTCTTTGAGGTTGCTGACATGTTACAAAACAATGAAGTTCTAACTGAAATAACTTTTATCCTACAAGTTGTGAAAGACCAAAATGTTTTCCCACATTAGGCCTTGTTAGTATTCTAAACTGTGATCTTTCAACTGGTGATTTTTTAACTAAATCTTTTATTTTGAGTGTAAAATGCTTCCTTTTTAGATTTGACAAGTTGAGAATTAAGCTCAGTAAGTATCACTTCATTGCCTAATACAGAGCTTTTTCAGACATAAAGAGGCACCACGCGCAGTGTATACACAGAAGTTATTAGCTCTGATTTTCAAATAAATACTTGGTTTTTCAGATACGGTAGCAAAAATACTGGTCTTTTATTTTGTGGTTTGTGATTATTAAAAATGTAATAGTTCATTGTTTCAAGAGGTTTTCCTGATGAGATTCTAAATTTTTTTAATTTTTTTTTTAATTCAAAGGACCACTTAGATGCTGGATATAATGGAGAAGCAGCACTGGAATATTCCACAGAACAGTCTGACCCAACTTCAGCAGATATTAGCGTCTCTGACACTGGTAATGTTTGCTTTGCAGTCATTAATGTGGTTTAATCTTAACACTGAACCTTGCATAAATGATAGTAAGCCTTTTCTTCTTGCTTTTCTAAAAGCAGAGCTTAAAAGCAGAATAAAGCCAGAGTCAAGTAAAATAAATTAATAGTTTTGGGGTCTTTTCCCCATCTTCTACTACTATTAGAAAGGGAAGACTATTAAAAAACATTGATCCTACTTAACTGTAGGATTTGGGGAGAAATTGAGTTAGTACCAGCTCTGACTTTCCTGTGTTCAAAGGCAACTGTTTCTAAGGAGACTTACAAAATTTCTCGGGCTTTTTTTTTTCCTCCCCAATATTTTTTGCCTCCTTGGTGGAGGAGATGTTCAAGATGTTAGTAGAAATTTATAGGGTAGAGGATGGATAATTCTCTTTAATACCTGAATACTGCAGTTACTTGGCCTTGGTACTTATGATTTTTTTTCTTTTTCAAAGAATCCTGGATTTCTTGGAGGTAATTTCCTTCTGATACAAACAATTGGCTATTTTGCTCAAACATAGGATGTACAATCTTATGCTTGGAAAGGCAGAATACCCGGAATACTAGTGAAGCTATTTTGTATGATCTTTTCTGTGTGGTGTGAATTTTCTAGTTTTTCTAGAAAGTTCAGCTTTTGAAAACCTAAATTATTGCAATGCTAATAACAAAAATCGTGGTGACTTAGAGTATATGAGATTTGAAACTTTCATTCCGTTTTTGTAAGTATAATGGAAATAGATTTCACCTACCTCCCCACTCTTGTTTCTCCTGGATTTTCTGTAACTGGAAAGCATTTCTGACTCTCAGTTGTTTGAAAATTTAGTAAAATCAGATGTGAACCTTATCAGCAATGCTGCTATGTCAAACTAGAAACGCTTGTTTTGAAAAGCCCTATTTAGAGAAATATGTAATGAAAGCTCTTCATAATCCTCTTAGTGAAAAACAATATTTCCCTTCTTTAGACTACTCAAGCAGCCAATCAGCTAAGGAGTTCTTATCAGTCAATGAAGATGAACCCCAGAACTTTTCAACTGGATCTCTGGAAACAGCAAATGAGAACAACATCACAACTGAATTTTTGAACAGTGTAAGAAATATGAATGCTGAGGAAGTTACTGCCACCCTACACAAAATAGCAGCATCAAATCCAGCTTTCAGAGGTAATTTGCATATACATGTATACACACACAAACACACATATATAAAAATATACATAGCATCATTTATTAGCCTCTGTGAAATATTAAGGAATTATATGGGTCAAAGAACTTTGAGGTATTAAGGAGGCCTGAAGAGACTTCTTTTTTCCCACCCTTTAACTTTTGCAAGATCCAGTTTAGGAATGGTAATTCAGCATGGCTGCCTTCCCATAAAGGCATTTATAATTGCTGATTTTTTTTTAATATTTTAATTCTTCTCTCATTTGTGCATAGTAATATTTACATGGCAAGAGACAGTAAACTAAAACCAAGCATATTGTTATTAGAAGAAAAGCAGAATCTTTTCTGTGCTACAAGGGGAGAAATGTTAGTTTTCTGAGTACCAACAATGAAGAATTTTTTATTTACTGGTCCCTGAAGGAACTGTATTTGCACAGAAACATAGAAATAATAATCAATCAGGGACAAGCAATCTTCTTTTGCTTACAAGTTTCTAATAAATGTCAGTTTATTAAACCTTCCCACATCTTCACTCAACCACTGCACTTTCTTCAGAAGTTTCCTGTCTATGTTTCTTAGCTTCTCAGAGTGTGTTTAGAATCATAAAGGTTAAAAAAACAACATTGAAGATGAGTACGTTGTAGGAAAGCTTACAGTTTCCAGGCATATTCTGATTGTTCTCACTTAAGGGAATTTTCTTTTTATAAGGAAAGATCCAAAACTTATCTCAGCATCTGAATGTTTCAGTATAACTTGTGTTTTTAAGTGAATTTTATAATAAAATTACTTATTTTCTGGTTTTGTTTGTTTGTTTGCCTTTAACTAAGGAATTGATATTCCGAATGTTATAAGGATCCTGACTGAAAGTGGAACTCTGAGGGGACCAAGCAATGGCTGCACACAGTGACGTGGTAGTTAATAGAGATAATATAGCAATGTATACTTTCTGTAAGTTTGTTGTTTTACTTCATATGATCTCAATGGAGTTTATTTTGTTATGTTTAAGTTTTGTACAGTGTTTTTTAAATTAATACCTTGGTTTTGATACCCTTGTTATTTATTTCTCCATTTAGCTGAAAGTTCTGTATTGTGGAAAGATTGTAAAGCTCGTGTGCTTTCTTTCTGCATTAAAACAGATTTTTAAGAGTGGTAACTTGTTTTTTTCAATATTATTAAATACTGTACCTTGACAGTCTGATCTTTTCTTGTCGTTGGTTCTTTTACAAAGAATTATCAGCAGAATGAACTATTGCACTCAGCAGTACAAATTCATTCTACAACAAATACTTGGAAGTTATCCCCTGTGGCTGCTGGGCCTCACTCAAAAGCCTTTGTAATCAAAAAGCCTTTCCTATATAAGGGTTAAGAGGCACTGATGTGGTGGCAAAAGTATCTTTTCTCTTCTTTTATCCAACCAGTATGAGAATGAAATGAAAGCTAGCTTATACTGTCCTTCAGGCTCTTTTAACATGAGCTTTTTTCCAAATAAAGTAGTACTGGTTTAGACTGAATGCAAATGTCTATATATTAATGACTTCTACTTCTGTAGGATGGTAAAAAAAAAAAAAGTTTTGAATGGTTATAAATTAGTGTGCTTGGGAAAAAATATTTTTTTAAAGTGAAGTTGTGTAATTAAAATTCGCTTCCTGCTTGTGATGCTAGGTAGGATTCAGTGGTTCTAATTAAAGCTCTTCAGCTTTGCAGCCAAATACTGGTATAATTTAGACATGCTGGGGCCAGATGGCAAATGAACTTTTTAATGTTAACTTATTTTTTTTTGAGATTTGGATGGAAATTGAAAATCCTCATCTTGATGGTTTCACATCACATCATGGAATGCAAAATGCAGTAAAACTAAGGTAACAAAGAAAGCAGCAACAAAATTTATTAATTTTATACTATGGCCACAGGAAGGAAAACAGTTCAGACAAATTAAAACACTATTTTAAAGAATCTCTGAGAAATTTCTGGCATGCATCTAAATCTGTTCTTATCAGAAGCAGAGATGGAACCAGAGTTCTTACAGTTCATTTACTCTGTATAGGAACAGTGTTAATGCATGCTTAATGAAGGTGAACTTAATCAGTAAAAAATCTGAATTCTGAAAATAAAAATAGAAACATCTTTTTCCTGTTTGTTTTCAAAATGCAGAACAATCTTTGTATTAAAATAATAAAATCAGAATATTCAGCTGTGGTAAACAGCCATCTCTGGGATGGCTTCTTTTTCCTCTTACTGTGAAGTCACTCCTAGTGGAAATAAAGTTACAGTTAAGTTGAAATAACTTGGATTTGAGGTGGTTTTTTTTTGTTTGGGTGCAAGAGGAGCATGCTGAAAAAGAAAAGACCCCTGAATCTGTAGCACACGGACATAAAATGGTTGAATGGGGTGCTGCAGAGTCCTGTGTGCCTTTCAAAGACAGCTGAGAAACCTGAACTTGTGTAAGAGTCACAGCATGTATGCTTCTGGAAATGTTTCCAAAGAACACAGTCCAACATAGTCTGTACAGCTGTACAATTGTTTTTATTTTTTTGTTTCTTACCTGGTGCAATTAGAGGCTGAAAAAGTATTGTTTTTTTTTTTTTTTTGTACCTGCCTCTGTTATGTGATGGCTTGGTGTATTCTTATGCTAATGGAAAACTCTATATTTGTTCCAAAACAGGTTTAATGTTTTACTTGTGCCAGTATTGCAGAGTAAGAAAAAAAAAAAGGCATTATCTTTACTGATAATATTTAAACAATGTTGTTGACTGTATTTAATATTACATATTTTGGTTTCTTAACAGTAACAGCAAGGCAGAGTTCTAAGGTAACTAGAGAATTAATAAAATTAAAAGTTAAGCAATAACAAGAAAAATTAAACCAAGAGAAAATTAATTTTTCTTTAAGCTTTACATTGGTTTTACACATTTTACTGAGACCAGAGAGCTTCAAGGAAATGATTTTTCACAAAAAGCTGCAGACCTCCTACTCCTCACAGAAGGCAGAAGGGGGAAAGGAGAAGGGTGTTCGCAGGCTAATTGACAGGAAATTAGAAGGTTAGAGTGTGCAACTGTAGCGTTAATGTCTGGTGTGAATTGAGACCATCTCTGTTCTAGACAGGTGTGGAAACATCCTCCTTGTTTGTTGCATCCTGGATCTCCCAGCGTTTTGCCCTCTCTTTCTGATATGGGAATTCACTACCTCTGTGGAGCAGCAAGTTTTATCTAGGTACGCATGTACAAAAGTGCGTAGCATGCCTGGTGGTTTATGTGTGAAATAATAACCTCATATATGTGAAATAATAACCTCAAATGCCAATGCTGACTCTGCAGTGCCTTCACTGGAAAAATCATAGAATCAAATACATTGGAAAAGACCTCTGAGATCTGTTCTAATCCATCAAACATCACCTGACCAAACATCACGGTGTCAACTAGACCATGGCACTGAGTGTCATGTCCTGTCTTTACTTAAACATGTCCAGGGTTGGTGACTCCATCATCTCCCGGACCAGTCCGTTCCAATGCCTTATCACCCGTTTCTGTGGAGAAATTCCTCCTGATGTCCCAACCTAAACTACCCCTTGCACAGCTTAAGACTGTGTCCTGTCATCCTGTTGCTGATTACCTGAGAGAAGAGGCTGACCCACACCTGGCTACAGCCTCCTTTCAGGTGCTTTTAGAGAGTGATAAGGTCCACCCTGAGCCTCCTTTTCTCCAGGTTAAATAACCCCAGCTCCCTCAGCTGCTCCTCACAGGATTTGTGCTTATCAGTACCGGTTATTAACGCGTTCTTGTCTGCTCTAGTGCTGGAGCAGCCACTCTTCAGGGGAAGGGAGTACATCTTCACAGAACCACAGAATAAACCAAGGGTAGAAGGGACCCACAAGGACCATTGAGTCCAGCTCCTGGCCCTGCACAGGATACCCCCCAAACTCACACCATGTGCCTGAGGCCATTGTCCAAACACTTCTTGAACTCTTGTCAGGCTGGTGCTGTGACCACTCCCCACGGGAACTGTTCCAGTGCCCAACAACCTCTGGGTGAAGAACCTTTTNCCCGTGGTGGAAGAACCTTTTTCTAATACCCACCCTAACCCCCCCCGACACAACTTCAGGCCATTCCTGTCACTGGTCACCACAGAAACGGGATCAGCGTCTGCCCGTCCTCTCCCTCTCACGAGGAAGCTGCATACAAGGAGAGTCATATCCCAGAAGAAGCCGAACATTCGGCGCTGCATTCCCACTGCGCAAGGGACGCCGGTGGGATCTCCCGGGGCCGCCCCGCCTGCAGGGGGCGCCAGCGCGCGCGGCCGCGGCGGAAGCGCGCGTCCCCTTGGCGCGCGGGGCGGGCCCT
>VZTX01023834.1:573787-588845 GCA_013400915.1 Pardalotus punctatus
TCCGGCGCTCGGGTACGGCGTGCGCGGCGCGGGGTCGGGCGGTGCGGTGCGGTCCAGGTGGCGGCGGCGGGGGATGCGCTGCCGGCGCGGGAGCCGCGCGGAGGTGATCGCCAGTAAGTATCGCTGTCCTGTGCGGGAAGAGAGCTCGCCCGGGGGGAAATCCTTACCAGATCGGAGGAGTTAGGGCGTGTGCCTTGCCTTCGGGTTTCTCAGGATTTTCCTGACTGAGCAAGGTAATGAGGTTCCGTAAGGAAGCCGCCTGAGAGCTGCGAGGGAGTAAAACCAGAATCATTAGGTTGGGAAAGACCTCCAAAGTCATCGAGTCCAACCTGTCACCGAACATTTTCCCTGAGCCTGAGGTGAGGCTGGCTGAGTGACATCTCAAGTGGCGTCTGAAAAGTGCTGCATGCAGCTTCATCTTTAAGGAAGCTTGCATCGATTTGAGGTTGTTTTAGTGTTTTGGGTTGTAAAACCGTGTTAGTGCATAAACTATTAGGTGCACTTAGCTCAATCCTGTTGGAGAAGGGCCAGGTGAAAATACACAGAATCACAGATTAGTTAGGGTTGGAAGGGACCTCTGGAGATCATTTAGTCCAGCCCCCCTGCCAAGGCAGCATAGCCTAGAGCAAGACTAGAGCAGATGACTTAAGAATGTATCCAGGTGGATTGGAATGTCTCCAGAGACCTCCCTGGTCAGCCTGTTCCAGTGCTCTGATATAAAGTAAAGAATTTCTTCCTCATGTTGAAGTGGAACTTCCTGTGTTTTAGTTTAAGGCCATTGCTTATCGTCCTGTTGCTGGGGACCACTGAAAACACTCTGGCACCGTCCTCTTTGCACCCATCTTTGAGAAATTTATATGCATTAATGAAATTCCCTCTCAGCCTTCTCTTCACTAAGCGGGCCCTGCTCCCACAGTCTCTCCTCATGAGATACAGTTTGTTTGCAGTTTCAGCAAGAAGTTTCATTAAAATATTTATATAATTTCATCAGCTGTAAAGCGTTTTGCTTGATGTCTTATTAGGTAGACACTGTGGTATGTACATGGCTTTGGTTTTGTAAGGATGTTATCTTTTGATTTAGCATGGTACATAAGAATTGGAAATGGATAGACTTAGATTACCAGTAAATTATTTCCAGAATATTTACTGCAGGTAAACTGTGCTGCATTTAGTAGAAAAAAAAGGTATTTTATAAGCCTCCTCCTTTAAAAGAACTTAATTGACTCTATTCAGGTGTGTGCACACCTGTGTTGTGAAGTTTTTAATGCTAATTGGGAGCCAGACGTCTCTTGTTAAAGCAAGCCTTCTAAGTGCAAATAATGTTTTACATCAGAAGCTTCTGGCTATTTCTATATACAGAGTAGTTGAATTCCTGTAATTCTTTCCTAAGAGATGCATATGGTAAAAATCAAACATTTATTAAGCCATGGTTGTTATAGTTGGACCCTAAAGGACCTTTTTATTTTGGCACTGGACTCCCAAGTTTTTTTAAAAGCCTTTTGAGTTGATAGGTTATTTACACCAAATTTGTATTTCAGTTAAAGTGGTCTTTCATATAATTTTTTAACCTAGTGTGTAAAAAGCAGAAATTAAGTTGTAGTCAAATGTTTGTGCAAATTGTTTAAATTATTTTAAAATAATAGAAAACGACAGTTTGTTTTAAAACATTCTCTGATGGTTATCCTATTAGTGCATATACTAAATACTCTAGTACAGTACAAATTTCAGCTAGAAGTCCATTGGGAAAATCAGCTGTAGGAATGATGATCACATCCACCAGAGGAGAATCATTGTTTGGATACGTTATTTAGAAATTTCTGGGTTTAGTCAGCTGTATTGTTGGGGTTTTTGGTTTGGAGTGGTTGTTTTGGTTTGGGGTTTTTTTTTCTGGGAGTGTGGAGTTGTTTTTAGAGGATTAAATAAAGGAATCTGTGGTGTAGTGTTAGCTGGGGTTTTTCAGTGTGTTGATTTTTTTAACTTGGTAGAAGTAAGAGTACTTCATTATCAAGACAGATCAAAATCAAAAGCCATTCAGAAACTTAGGGTGGTTCTGTTTTGGTATTGTACCTCTATTCCAGTGTGTCTGTACAACTTACAAGTATAGTGATTCATATACCTTATTTCTTATGCTTTATTAAATGTGTATTTATTTCTCATTCTTTAATTCATTCATCTGTGCCCATTTGACCTCTTCTCTTCCACCATGTCTAGTTATTTTTAAATGATCAGGCTGGATTTTTCAGTGTGTAGTGGAAGTTTTCTTAGGTTTCTTGTGTCCTGTTACTGGTGAAGTCTTGATTAAATCTATGTACATTTGCAGGCTGTGTGCTGTTAGTGATGAACTTGGTAAGCAGTGTACAATTGAAAACGAACAGTTTGCTGAGCTCCTTGGCTTGACAAGAATCAATTCTGTAAAAAGTTGTTTTGTTGGCAGGAGCTTTTTAAAACAAAACAATATCAGAAACTTAGCTCTGGGTAAAGCAGTGGCAGATGCAGAAATCTGGATGTGTTTTAGTAAAGTAGTTCTCAGAGCAGAGATGGCCAAAGGAGCAGCAGAGTGTTTTCTGCACACCAGAAGAGCAGCTGCATGGAATCAGTCTGCATGTCTGTTTAGTCTAAACATCTTATCTCAGGAGTGGACGCTCATTTATGCGTATGAAAAAAACCCCAAAAAACAGGAGCCATTGTTAGGAAATTGCTGCTCTTTGGTGGAAAAACTACTTTTGTTCTGTATTTAATCAAATTAAATTCTCTTTTTGCACAGAATCAGAATGACTAAAAAAAGGAAACGTCAGGAGGATTTCCAGAAAGTGAAGCTAAAAGTTGGGAAAAAAAAGCCTAAACTAGAGAATGCAACTGATACTACCTTCAAAACAAAGGCCATACAAATTCCTGAGCAGCTTAAAGAAGATGGAGTGCTTCCTATGCAAAATAGAAAACTTAACATAAAGGTATACTGTGATATTGCATTCTGAAATGACAGAAAATTACTTGCCTTTTATCTAGGTTTACTATGTTTACTGAAATTTAGGAAAAAAACATTTATTTAAAAGAGCAGAAATGCAGCAGGGTATCTGAATGTGGCCTTGATTTTAAAGAATTTTGTATTTCTTTGGGGGTGGATTTGTTCTGGATGTGTTTTGCTATTATGAACAGCAGTACATCATAAGAACAGATTCTGTATTTTTAAATGTTTAAGAAAAATGTGCAGAAAATAGGTGGGGGAAGTTTGAACACCTTAAAGTAATAACAATGGCAAGTGTATCTGTTTCCTTATAGGATCTGCTCTCACAGATGCATCACTATAGTCCTGGGGTTAAGCATAATGCACTTCTTGGACTCAAAGAACTCCTGTCTCAGTATCCCTTTGTAATTGATGCGCACCTTTCAAGTATAATAAGTGAGGTGGCAGCTGTGTTTACAGACAAAGATGCTGGTGTCAGAGGAGCAGCTGTTCACCTGCTGCAGTTCTTGGCTTCAAAAATAAGAGCCGAACAGATTGCTCCATTTTTTCCTTTGGTAAGTGCCCATCTCTCTAGTGCCATGACTCATATCAGTGAGGGAATTCAGGAAGATTCATTGAAGGTCTTGGATGTTTTATTGGAAGCATACCCAGCTCTTCTTACAGACCGCAGCATTATATTGTTGAAGAATTTTGTAGAGCTTATTTCTCACCAGCAACTCTCAAAAAAACTGAAAAGCAGGGACAAACTTTCCTGGATGCTCTCTGTTAACCCAAATCGCAGAGTAACTTCTCAGCAGTGGAGGTTGAATGTACTTACCAGGCTTAAGAAGTTTCTCCAAGCAGTGGTAGATGGATCCAGTGATACAGAAGATGAAGGGCTTCAAGAGCAGAAGGACAACTCTCATTCTGTGAGGAACCCAATATGCATTAGTTGGAAGCTCCATGCAAATAATCAGCAACATATACAACTGTTTGAAAGTGGTGGCTTACGACCAAAGATCAACTCATCATTTAGACTGAGGTGAGAAAATGTTATCTAGTTCGGGAATCAATGTCTACTATGTGTTCACTATTTAATTTTTTATTGTGGGATTGTCCCTTAGCTGTATTTTAGGACACTTAGTGTAATGTGAAGTCTTACTGCAGAGGCTTGAAAATATAGAAGTATTTAGCAGATAACCGTGTTCTGTGTATATCATGAACATTCCTGTTAGAAAAGCTTTATTTCACACTATTCGTAATAATTTTGGATTACCAGCTCTACTGGGATTTTTTTGGAATGCAGAGTAAAAACTTGCATGTTGTTGCAGGATATTGAAGAGACCTAGGGGCAAGTAGGCAAATTTCTTTACCTAAAATATAAGCTTGTTTGTGATAATGAATTTTACTGAAATTTTATGCTTTTATCTTCAACAGTCTGTCATAAGTGTAGGAGTCTGTTACCTTTGACTGTAGCTCCTTTTAAAAAGGACAGCACAATGAGATGTGTCTGGTGGTATGAAGCTCTGCTGAGTTTCCAATTCTAGATATTTTAATCACTTCACCAGTTTATAGATTCACTGTGGATGAACGATGTCTCAGCTGAGACATGCTGATGAATATGAAAGAAAGCCTAGAGTGCTTAGTCACAGAAAGGTTTGTGTGGGTTTTGGTAGTACTCTAAACAGATGTGAGCTGAGGTTAAGGGAGAAATAAACAACTGTTTTTATTTCTCTTCCTCCTCTCTGATTCACCGACTAGAGGGGAACCTCCCACCTCACTTTATGGTACTTTTTGAATGTTGGCATCCTCATATACTTGTACTGTCCATGTTACATACCTGCTGGCAGGAGACCTGGAATGGTGACTTTAAAAATGGAAGCAGTTTAGCTGTTATGCAGCTCTGTTATGTGTAGGTACCAAGGTGGTTTGAAAAGAAACCATAACTGTTGTTTTACTGCTGGAGAACACTGAATAAGAGGTAAAAAGCAGTTATACCAAATTCATCTAGAAAGCCAGTGGCAAAAAAGGGTATAAAACCCCCTGCCTACTCCATTGTTATGTCCATTTTGCATATTTGAAGGAATGAGCGGCAGAAGAGGTGTTCACTTTGAATACCATAGGTGTTGACCTGAATTAGTAGGTATTTTCCATCTCTGTCAGGGACAGACAGACATGACCGTCCATTCCTACTCTCCTAGGCTTCTTCTTTGTGCATAGCATATTACTTATGGTAGGTATAAGGAAGCATATTAAGCTAAGTAAAGCGTGCAGACTGCAAGATTTTAGCTGGCAACTAGACTGGTGAAGCCCCCTTGAGGCAGGGGAAGGTTTCAGTGCTGAGCACTAAACAGTCCTGTTGAGTTAATCTTTGCATTCAAAAGCACACCATTGTGGACCACTGTATATCAGAAGATTCTTGTATTATGCCCTTGGTGATACACAGTGTATGAAGGACTGTGCCGTGTAATAGGTGAAGATACATTGTATCCAAGGTCTAGGGAAATAAGCTTTACATCTGGTGTCACCTGAATTGGATTGCGCTTTACTGAGGAGCTAGATTTTGGTGAGACATCGTGATGCACTTCTGGTTATAAATACTTACAAAAAGATGTTTGCAAGCATGAGGAGGAGCCAGAAGAATAGAAGGAAACATGGCTAGAATCCAAGGCGAGATTGGCAAAGCAAGCTGATGGCAGCAGAACAGAAGAATAGGAAGGGAAGGATCATCTGCTGAAGGTACTAAAATACTCTCATTTTATTGCATTTGTGCATATTTTTGGTGTATTTGTTTTTCACAAAGGGCCAGTACATCATGTTTTAGTGACTATGTATGAAGTTCCAGTAGTGAAGAGTTGTGGTGGTAGTTTTTGTATTTGCCACTGAAATAATTTCTAACAATCTAAAGGTGTTTAATTCTGTCACTTCCAATCCCAATTTGTTGCCTTTTATGGGCATTTCCAGGCCTCTGCTATGGCCACTACTGCAAGGCCAGAAATTAGTTGTAATAAGAGGTTCAATACTCTGTGTGTTTGAGTTTCAAGTCACAAATAGTCAAGTCCTAGCTATGGATGAGTTGACTGAACCATAAGTAACTATTTGCAGTGTGTGTGTATTGATGGTCTTGTCACTAATACTGCAAGTAAGTTCAACTTTGTTCTTTAAAAAGTAGGTTTGCAAACAGCATAATTGTATGCTAAATTTTTTAAGTTCCTATATCTTTTTAGTCTTGCAAGTTCATTGGATAGGGATGACAGACACGTAACTGATAATCTAGTGATTATGGAACAAGATTTTCTGAATCAGTTCGCAGTATTAGTGTTTAATTATAAGGATAGATTCTGATCTTGGAATGCTGAATGATTCAACGATGCGAATCTTAAGACTTCATTATCTTCTGTTGTGTGCTAGATCTTCCTACTGTGTGTAATTAAAGATTGCAGTGTCTTAGGAGGTTGTTAGAATTTATTCTCTGCATTATGTGCTGACTGTGCTGCTTTTTGCATCAAACTCATTTCAGGTGTGGAAAAACAAAGCGTTCACAACTCAAATGTGGTGATATCAAGGCATGTGATTTTGGGTTTTTTTTTTGACTGGAAGAGAAGCAGTTGAGCTTCAGATTCTGCTGAGAGAGGACAATATGAAGCTGCAGAGGAAAGCAAAGATGACTTGAGAGACTGAAATGGAAGATGAAGCATAGCCAATAAATACATATATGTGCATCAAATAGAAATGGAAAATGCAGTTCAATTGGTGTGCTGAGCGTTTGCTGCATTTGGCAATGCACACAGAAAAGGAGGACAAGTAACCTGACTTAAACTGCGAGCCATAAAAACTTAATAACTTCCAAAGACTTTTCCTGTTTTAAAGAGCAGCAAGTTGTTTCCTTATTTTCTGTTTCTTTTATACTTCTTTGACTTCCCTTTGCTGAATTTCTGTTGTCTTCTTACTGTCAAATGGCAGATATTTACACAATTTTTGTTTGTTTATTTGGTCCTGCTTTATAAAAATACTGGCATTTTAAAGAAAAATGACAGCTTAAGGGGTATCTTGCTGCTCCCTTCAATAGTATTTCATACTGCTATAAAGGTAATATGCTTTGCTGTGTTTCCAAGAGCCACCTTACCCCTGGAGTAGTGATAAGAGATATGTGACAAAGAGATTAATTGACATCAAACCTTCCCAGTTTGAGTGAACATGTATTGCCAAGGATACTGTACTAATCAAATACTGGACAGATTACTGTAATACTTTGTTATCATCTGTTACTGCTACTTAGATTTTATTTAGCACTGTCATTGTTAACCTTGAAGATGTGGACAAGTCTTATCTTGAGAGATAGGGGCTTCTTTTGCAGGGGTACATGAAAGCAACGCTAAGTATTCTTACCCAGATGCTTTCAGCAGCTGGGAGGAGTATCACTTTTGGCATGAATTCTTCCTTTTTCCATTCCTTGTCTCAGAAAAATACTGAAATAGTTTTGTGTGTGTTATAATTCTGTAGGAATCTTCCAGTGTAAATTACCAACTTCACAGGTTTCATGCACTATTCACTTTTTAATTGGGAGGTTTTGGTGTTCCTTAAATAGACTCCTGGAATTCCAGAGTTCTGCTGTAATATAAGGTATTTCTTTAAGAAAAATTATTAAAGACTACTACTTCAGAACTATTCCAGCCAATTACTGACATTTCACACTCTCAGCTGAGGGCATAATCTTGTCATAGCATAGCATTTACAGGACAACCTCACTTTTTCAGTGAGATTATAGTCTTTGTATCAACAAGCTTTAGAAATCATTGTAGTTATAACCGAAAAATGGGATTTGTCTACTGCATTTGAGATGACTGAGAGTTTAAAAAGTCTAAGATAGAACCATTCGCCTTAAAAACTCTTCCTAGTCCAAAAGCAACTGGTGTCTACTGCAGTGCCTGCCACCAGCAAAAGGAAATAAAACAACAAAAAATTAAGATGTTTTATAATCATAGGAAGTACTAAAGATAAAGCAATTTTTTTTCTTATAACCGGTAATGTTCCACTTGTCCTTTTTATTTTGTGCTGGAGATCTAAATTCTCTCCCCCATCTTGCCTTCATTGAAGAGTTTTTATTTGTCTCACACTTTCTTTTTATTCCTTCTCCCTGCTGCACCTTTTACAGTTTGTTAATGGTTAAACCTGGGTTTGTTTTGGTTTAGTAATTTTCTTGATACACTGATACCAACCAGAGAGAAATGACAGAATAAAATTTTATGTTGTTATGCATATTATAGATGATTGCAACATCATAGTTTCATAGAAGGATTTAACTAGTTGGATAATTTAGAAATGACAGGTTGAGTAGGGAAAACTATACATCTTCAATCCAGTATGAAATTAAAATATTTGTAAACAGGTCTGTGGAAATCAAATAGTTTTTCAGTTCCTATTTTTAGTGTATATTATATATAAAGAAAAATGACTTTGAGATCACTGAAATAGAAAGGAGTTTAACAGGAGCTTGAGCATGATAATTTTATGTATGTTAGGAAATTAGAATTATGATAGGAATTCCCTGCTATGAATTAGGGAACAAGATCATAATGAAAAACAATTTGACAAATTATCGGTTGAAACTGTTGTTACTTTTTTTTTTTTTTTAAAGGGCTCTGTATTCTTTAAATTTAACAGTACTCATTCAGGGTTTTTGTTCTTTAAAAAAACCTTTTAGAAAAGGATACACGTTGTCTGAACTTATCCAGTAGCAGAATTGCGTAGTATCTGCTGATAATCCCTTCACAGACACAAAGTATTTTTTGAGTGGATGGAGAAAAAAGTTAGTTTTCTTGATTTCTGGCCCATGTTCTTTTAATTTGAACTGTATCTTAATTTTTAAATATTTTTTAACTTCATTATCAGATAATTTTAATAATTTTGCATTTAATTGCTTTCCAGAGCATAATAGCTAAGCATCAGTTGGGAACCAAAGGTATATTTTTGCAGGAACTTTTTTTTTCTGATATTGATACGAAAACCATTGTGTTTATTATAGCTGGAGATGGTTATTAACTGTAATAAACCTCATGCATTTGACAATACCTTGTAGTCAGCGTCATTATTTTGCTTTAATGAGCTTTAAAGCTTTTTTTTGTATTATTTTGTTGTGCTGAGTATAATGAATTCCTTCCTGTTGATTGATGGTGATATGATAATGCATATCATATTTCCCCACTTCATAGACTTTACATACAACTGTGGGGAAGGAAATACTGAAATCTAAAATCTAAGAAGGTGTTAGAGAAGCACACAAACTTGCAGGGAGACTTGGGAGCAGGTTTGTTGTAGGTGGTTTGAGCTCCCTTTTTTCCATATTGAAATACCTAGCAAGGAAGTCAGCAAACCTATAATGTGTTAAAAAAGTAATTTTTCCCATTATTCAGAAAACAGGAAAGTGGTATTACTGTAATCTTGTTTTGAAAGGTGTGATCTTTATATTTTTATCTTTTTTTTTCCCTTTTTTTTTCCCCTTTTTTTTTTTCTTTTGTTGTTTAGGTCTCTGACAAGTGTAATGGACAGTGCAGAAAAAGGCCTGTCTTCGGCTGACAACTTAAAAGGTTTTATTGAGATAATAATTCCATTACTCATTGAGTGCTGGATTGAAGCATCTCCTGCACAATCAGCTCCCATTCTTGGAAACCTTTTGGAATCAGAATCTCAGCAGCTTATGCAGCAAGTGCTTAGCATAATACATTTATTGTGGAAACTCACAAAGCGACATGATGAAACATACAAAATGGTAAGGGAGAAATGATCCATGGCATAATGATGACAGTTCATTTTGTTTTTGATTAGAAACTAGTGATTTGGTTATTTGAATTAGTGATGATACTTTATTAAGAGAGAAAGAGCCTAGGTGTTGAGTAGATTTTGAATCTGGATTTTGTTGCCTTGTACAGTAGAAAAGAATGTGTTGAACTGAGCCATGTGTTCAGTAATAGTCTCCAGGAATCCTCCTTGGCAGACAGCAGCACAAAAGCTTTTGAAACTGAAAGGGGTATTGGAGAAGAGGAACATTTTGTCTCCCAGATAACGTCTAGAATCTAAATTGGAACGAAGTGTAGAATAGAGCTGTTTTTTCGGTTTTTTTGAGTGTTGAAAAATTTTGTGGGGGTGGGTAGAAATGAGCAATCCCTAAATGTTTGGAAAGGTAGAAGATAATGGTGTTGTGTGAGATCCTGTAATTGCTTGGTGCAATCTGTGTTGCTGTGTCATGACTGGTAGAATCATAAGACATCGAATCATAAGGATTTTAGGAAGGATCCTCTGAAGTTTTTTTTAATTGCCCAAGTTATTTTCTCTGTCTTTTACTTAGATAATTGCCTTTTTTAAAAACTTTTGTTGCTTTTCCAAAAATTTTGCAGACTGTAAAAAGAACACAATTTCTGTTTTGACTCTTAAGAGTAGTTGGAAGGAATGTCTTGACAACTCTTGATTTAATCTGTGTATAGGACTGTGGGTCCCTTTGCTAAATAAAAAGCTACACATTGGGTAATTATTGGAAAACATTTCTGGAATCATTACATTAGACCAAAGTTACCCAGCATACCCAGCCTTGAGGGGTAAATACAGCGTGTCTGAGCAAAACACGCTGTTCCTCTTTTTCCTTCTTCGTTTTTCCTAGAGGCCCTCTTGGAAGCAGGCAAAAAGCAGGCACTTGACCAGGTAAATACCTGTGGCAGCCTCCTGCCCTTAGCCTTTTTCAGAAGGATCCTGCAGAGCTGCTGCCCTTAGCCAAAGGGTGCCTGTATTTTGGTCACATGAATGGCAAATGCTTCTCTGTCAAGATATGAACTGTTTTGGGTACACACAGTTGAGTTATGACCTTAAGTTGTTTGCAGGGGGGAAAAACATCTCAGGTTCATACAGCTTGGGTTTTTTTGTGGAGGAAATTTCATTTTAGATAAATGGTTTGTTTTGTCGTTTTAGTTACCTTTATATACAACATGCATTCAAATGTCTCAGTTTGAAAATTAAAGCTTTGCCTATTTAATAGCCCTTGGGTTTACAGGCCAAAGTGGTTATTATAGTCACTGTGGAAAACCACTCTGAATATGCTTAGTGGAAAGCTATTGATCTTTGAAATAGTTTAATGGCCATTCTCTGTTCTTAATAGTCAAATATCAAAAAGATTATTCTGCCTGATCAATTTGATAGCAGTGCAGGCTTTTTTAGTGATGAGTTCTGCTGGACACTTTGTGCAATGGTGACTGAGTGTCTGCTAACCTGCAAAGTAGAATTAGTTTAAAATACTGAAGCATTTTTCTGTGAGGATGGCCTTTCTACTGGAAAATGATTTGTCAGTGGGCTTTCAACCACAAGTACATTAACGATAGGGGAAGATGAAAGCAGTATTGGATACGTCTTAATGGAAAACTCACCACAGTCACTGCAAGTTTGAATCAGAGTCCACTCTGATTTTAAGAACCCTGATAAATTGATATAAAAGCACTTTCAATTCAGATCTGTAACGCAGTTTAGTATTGCATATATCCACATAAATATTTGCTAAAAAAGTACAGTGGTTTGGTTAAGATTATATGTTGTTTTCAGCCTTAGCTTACAGCATCTTGTTACTCCCATGTTTTGTAAACCTTCATGCACATCACTTGAAAGTAAAAATGTATAAACAACTTGCAAACAGAAGCTAAAGTTCCTGATTTTCATTGATTGCAATAATGAATTTTGGAGCATAATTGCGTTGATTTATTTAATTTACTACCATATTTTCTGTCTATAATCTGCTTTCCTTAATAGGAACTATGGCTTCGAATGAATTACCTTGTTGATTTCAAGCACCACTTCATGCGTCATTTTCCTTATTCTTTACAAGATACAGTAAAACACAAAAAGAAAGATTCGTGCAAAAGGTAAGAATAAAATCAGTCATGTAACAGCTTTTGATTCCATAAGAGAAACAAGGCAATGTGAGTCATATGCTTTATCAAATGCTAAGTTTTTAATGGTGGGAAAGAAAACTTGATTGCTTATTGCTAGAAGATCTGCAGAGGCACTTTTATTGGAAGGTCGCATTGCTTTGAATTGAAAAGTTTTAGTTGTTCTTTGTAAAAGTATTGTATAGGAAGTTGTCTGAATAGCATCCAGTAGAAAATTAAATGCTGCCTTAGGGAAGTGCAAGTATTTTATTCACCTCTTGATCTGTAATTTGCATATTGCTAAATGGTGATTGTTTTAGGCTGACTGGCTTCATATTTCTGCATGTTTTCTTAGGTTGACTGTTGAATTACATCAAAACATCATTCATTGTTTTTACCTCCACGTAGTCTTCTCTAGTTGTATTACAGGGCTGGGTAAGCACAGCTAGGAGGAGAGATGGGGCACACTGTGGCTGTCCTGTATGGCAAAGCAGTACTGGAGCAGAGGAAGCCAGACATTTACGAATTTCTTCACTATTGAGCTGTCAGAGCAGATGCACCAATTCTGCTTTGGTACAGACCAGTAGTAGGTTGTTTCCCCTCTCAGTTCCCAGATGTGAAACTAAATTAATGCTAAAGTCTGTTCTGAAATCATTCTGCACCTTTGCAGACTTTGTAGAACACTGGTGTATATACAAGGGGTATCAGCTGGTGTCCATTTTTATACCAAAAATAATTTTTTGAAATCTTCCTGTTCTTCCCCCCCTTCCTTTAGCAACAGGAACTGTATGAAATCCTCAAACAACGTAGACCATCTTTTACTGAACTTAACCTTGTGTGACATAATGGTTTCATTAGCAAGCACTTCAACACTTCAGACGGACTCTGGTTGGCTGGACATGATAAGGAAATTTGTGACAGATACTCTTCAGGATGGCAGCAAGTTGAATAGCAAGCAGGTGAACAGATTGCTTGGGGTGACTTGGAGACTAATGCAAATACAGCAAAACAAGGGTAAGATGAGTGGTTTCTGAAAAGCAAAATTATGCACTGGCAAAGCTTGTTGAGTTATTTTAGTGTTTCCAGCTCTCTGCATCTTACGTTCTCAGTTGTTACATCATAATGTATTTTGTCATTGAGGTAAATCAAATTGAATGGTAATATCCCTGCATGTAGCATTGGAAACTTTATTTTTGGAATGCTGTTATTTTCATATTGTTGATATGCAAAGTATGAATGTATTTTTGTACCTGTTTTCTCGTTTTACTGCTTAAGATACTCTTATAAATGGGAAGATGAGCTTTATATTGAAGAAGTAGTTCCTAGGATGTAGAAGTGCATGATACTTTAATATCTCAATCCTTATTTAAAGTCATTAACATAGCTGATAAACTCTCTTGAATACTGTCAGATGAACATTTTAGTTCTCTAATGATGTGAAATGCCAAGATGCTTTTGATGGAAGCTGCTGATGAGTATTTTCCAAGGTGTTTGATTTGAATCCTTTTCCAAGAGGAAAACATTTCTAGTTATGACTTCCAGGACCAGTACAATATTTTAGCTTGGCTTTTTCTTTCACTTCAAGTACTGCTTGGTTGTACTCCAGATACAGGAGACCTTGGATATAGGACTTCAAGAAAGGACTTTTTCAGTAAACTGAAAAGTAACAACAGTCTTTTATGTTTTACCTGTCTGACAAAAATGAATTCCACATCCAAGTAGTTTACAGGAAAGCCCTTAGCAACACATATCATTGTTAGAGTTATAAAATGAAAGTATGTCAAATGTCCCTCAAATATATTTTGGCAGTTAGTTATATTTCTTTCCAAATCTATTTTAATTGGGAATCTGTCTATTCCTATGTCCCTGGTGACAAAGGTAATAACTGCTCATTCTTATCTGCACTTCACATTTAGCCTTGTGTTGAAGGCAAATAATAATCCAAAGTCCGAGCCTGTTGCACCAGCTGAGCTAAAGCAGAGGAATTGCTACCAAGGAAAGTAGCTTCCAAACAGTTGTTAGACTGTTAAATCAGATACTTCAGGCCTGTCTTTGTAATGAAATGTTGTTTGTTTTTTTTTTTTAAGTTTGCCAAACTTTTACCAGATAGTGGATAGTGGCTTGTGTTTTTCTACCCATAGTGGTCGTTCTAGTGCCATAATTTTCCTCAGGAATCCAGAAAATAAATAAGCTTAAAAAAAGTTACAATGAAATTGTGAAAGATTAATATGTAGAGACCTTTTGTGCTGGTCCAGTAAAGGTTCGGTGTGCAATTGGTTACGTGATAAAGCTGTGTCTATGTGGATGGTTTATTTCATCCTTTCAAGATAATCCTTGTGCAGCACTGAAAATCTGACGAGATGTGAGATTATAGTTAATCTATTAGTTGTAGAGGAAATACAGCCTTGGCATACTGGAGAAATGGGCTGATGGTTCAACAAGAAATGCAAAGCCCTGCACCTGGAGGGGAACAAGCCCATGCACCTGTACATGCTGGGGGATGAACAGGAGGAAGTAGCTTGGCAGGAAAGGACCAGGGGTCCACATGGAGCCAGCAATGAATGGGCCCTTGTGGCAAAGAAGCCCAGGGGTGTCCTGGGCTGCAATAGGAGTGTTGACAGCAGGTTGAGAGAGGTGATCCTGCCCCTCTACCCTGCACTGGTGTGGCCAGTCCTGGAGTACTGTGTCCAGTTTTGGGCTCCCCACTAGAAGAGAGACATGGACATACTGGTGAGCGTCCAGCAAAGGGCTGTGAAGATGATAGAGGCACTGGAGCATCTCTCCTGTGAGGAAAGGCTGAGTGAGCTGGGACTGTTCAGTCTGGAGATGTGAAAGTTTGGGAAGTATCTCATCAATGTATGTAAATACCTGAAGGAAGGGTTGCAAAGAAGAGGGAGCCAGGCCCTTTCCAGTGGTGTCCAGTGACAGGATAAGCAGTGGGCACAAACTGAAACACAGGAGATGCTGTCTGAACATCGGGAACACCCTTTTCACTGTTAGGGTGACCAAGCACTAGCACAGGTTGCCCATAATGATAGTGGAGTCTCTATCCTTGGATATTTTCAGAAGCCATCTGGATGTAGCTATGGGCAGCCAGATCTAGCTGATCCTGTTTCAGCAGGGGTGTTGGACCAGATGAGCTCAGAGTCATTCGCTCCCACTTCAACTATTATGTGATTCTATGGAAGAAGAACTTTCTGTCCTTGAT
>VZTX01023834.1:588858-698956 GCA_013400915.1 Pardalotus punctatus
TTCAAATTTTTTTTTTTTTTTTGGAAAAAAGAATTTTTTGTCTTTTTTTTTTTTTTTTTTTTTTTTTTTTGGATGGTGCTCTAGACATTTTGAACTGTGTTGTGTCAGATGGGACTGCAAAAGATGGTACATGCAAAAAAAATTGCCTCTTGATTTGTTTAAAACCTATTTGACATTGAGATTAAAACCTGGAAGGGTATGTGTGTTTTAGAAGACAGTGCAAAGTGAAAATGAGCCATTACAATCAAAAATGTTTTTTAGAGTACAATGGAAATCAAAAGAGGCGAAATTTACATAGAAAAACCAGAAGATCTAATGAAAAGGAGATTAAATAAAACCATAGTCAACCTCCTGTGCATTATGCTGCACAAGCATGGTTCTGTTTTTCTGGATTGCCTGTTTTGAGATGGGATTTATGCTGGGGTGAAGTGCACATATCCCCCTTTTTATGTGGATGTCTAAAAGAGCTTATAGCTGTGTTGTCTGAAGATTTATCTCTGTTACTTAAGATCAAACCTGGGACCTGTTCTCTCCAAGTAGGAGATTTGCTCCTTTCTTGATTTCTCAGGTATGACTTCAATAGCAGCTTGCCTGCTAGTTATGTTTTTGATGAGTTTTCTTCATATAACAAAAGAGAGGACACTCAGTCACTTCAGAAGGAGACTTGACATGTGCCAGTTAAAACTGAAGTCTTTTAAAACTCATGAGCTCTTCAGCTGCATTTTGGACATCTGTATATTGTGGGCCTTTAAGTATTACTTTTTAAGAGTACCTTTTTTAATTGCTTCCATTTTTAGACTTATCCTGTTCATATGAAGCAATTCAATTGTAGGACCTGTTTTACTTAACATGCCACAGAGTTACTGGGAAGTAAGTGAGAATTCTACTCACTTTGAATATTTATTTATTTTTATATTTTTTTCAGTTAACAGTTTATCAATTAGCTAAAATCTACATAAAGTTATAATTGTTATTCAGTTAAGAATAAGCCAGTGTTCTGTTTAAAAAGTGCTGTCCAAGGTGAATCTTCACCTGAAGAATATGTGAATTCAGTAAGTCGATGCTCCTGATGCATTGAAAATACCTTAATAACATAAATCTTAGTAACATGAAATATTAGAACGTATTTTATTTTTCTGTTGAAAAATATGTTTGATTTTTACTTCTAAATGGCTCCTGCATTATACTGGTGTGTGACCAGGCCACTTCAGATGATTTTTATTATAACGTGATTTTTAGTGAGAATCCCTATATGATAACTTGAAGTTGAATAAGAGTTTTACAGACAAAGACTGGCCCCTGACTGGATCTAGAATCATTTTTAGAATGGAGCATTCTTGTCTGTCTCTGTGGGCAGAAGTTGCTCTGTTCAGTGTGGAACACAATATTTTATCTGGTTTTGTATACATAACTTAGCAAGACCGTTCCGTATACCTGGATGAAAACACAAATGTTTCTCAGACTTGGTTTATGAAGATAATGAAGTGATTGTTTCTACTTAAGTATGTCTTAGTTGGATTGAACTTCTTGGCACCACAAGTTTTTCTGAAACAAACTGAGTCAGGTCTCATGCTCTTCATGTATTGCTTAAGTTTTCAGACGCTTTCCCATTCTTTACAGGCTTGTCTTCCCTGAATTCAGGTATTTTTCCATGCTTTGTTAATTTTGCCATACGGTGGTTTAGTCTGGTTTCCAAAAAAAATGTTTGGTCTGTTTCTCAGACTATTACAGTAAGTTCTGTGTTTGCTGGTTAGTTTTAGCCAATTCGGTCACAGCGGTAGAGCTTTCATATGTTGTTTTAAGTCTGGTGATAACATATGGTTGATAAGAGCTTCAGAGAAGGAAGGGTTGCAGGGGAGTTAGCAGTTCTCCTTGCAGTGTCTTGCCAGCGGCCTCTTGAGGTATTTATTTTCTGATTAATTAGCAAATGTAACTTGGAGCCAGCTTGTTCAGAGACAGGGAGAGCTGGTGAGGTTAGCATGTGTGGCAGGGAGAAAGGGATGGTACAGAGGGAACTGAAGGCACTGTGACAGTGAGGTTTTGGGGAACATAATAAGTAGAGAAGATTGGTATGAAGTTACTGCACTAGAGAAAAAGGATTGGAAGATAGCTGTGGAGAGCAGGAATTTACTGGTTCTCACCTCCTTGCAACCTGTCTTCAGGAAGTTCTTAAGTTTTCACTTGCATGTTTTCCCTGTTCTTTTGTCTGACTCTTTCACAAGCTGCACAAGAAAGTATTGTTCCAATGGTTCAGAAGTCAGTCCAGTAGTTACTTTAAAACATTTTGGTGCTTCCCTCTGGAGTTCAGTGTGGACAGTTGTAGATAAAGATTATAGCTCTCTGTGTGCGTGTATAAAATCAGAAGATAAGAAGTATTACTTCTTTTTTTTTTTTTTTCCCAGTAACAACGGAACCCTTGATAAAAGCAGTATATACACTATACCAGCAAAGGAATCTCCTCTTTCCAGTTCGTACATTGCTTTTGAAATTTTTTAGCAGAGTTTACCAAAAAGAAGATTTGAGGACGCAAAGAATGAGGTAAAAAAAAAAAAAGCGTATGCTTTTTCATTTCCAAATTGTATATTGATTTCAGGAGTGAGAATACTGAATTTACATGTAGATGTCATAATACTTCATTCTGAATCTGTTTTGACACTGTGTCACTGAAATTTAAAAGTTTGTGTTCGGTATGAGATGGAGATGTATCAGCTTGGTTGTCTTAGCAAAAGTACTAGATAGATCTTAATGACATAAAATTTATCTTGAAGTACATTGTTACTGGCTGTGTGGCAGTCAATGGGCATGTCAAGATCATGCAGCTGCAGCCACAGAGCATTTCCGTTACTTCAGCCTGATGTGGTGGGTTTGTGACTTAGTGCTTTTGGTGGGTCTGGTAGTGCCTGTTTAGCCTTTCTGACTTATTTTCTTCAGGAAAATTATTCTGTTTCTTTGGGTGTGTGGTTCCAAAGAGATAAAGTTTAAGAAAGTTTTTGTCCTTCCTGGGCTTCTGGTTTCACGCATCTGTCAGATATTTGACTTACTTCAGGTGTAGTAAGAGGAGATTATTCTCTCTATATATTGCTGTTACAACAGTCTTTCATTCATCAGATATGTCCAGACTGTCTCCAAATCCTAACTTTTGCAGAAGGTATTTTTCAGCCAAGTCATCTAGTTCCAGCAATGTAAAAACTTTAAAATCAGGTGGCATCAATTTGAGCTTGTTTGGGAACTGCAGGTCCCCTTCAGGTACTGTGAGGCAGCTCTAAGGCTTTTGGGCTTCTCTTCTCCAGGCTGAGCCAACAGCAGCTCTGTCAGCCTGTCCTCATAGGAGAGGTGCTCCAGACGTCTGATGATTTTTCGTGGCCTGCTTGGATTTGCTCCAACAGGTCTGTGTTCTTCCTGTTTCTGGGGCCCAGAGCTGGATACAACACTCCAGGTGGGGTCTCACCAGAGCAGAGCAGAGAAGCAGAATTCCATCCCTTGACCTTCTGCCCATGCTGCTTTTCATGCAGCCCAGGACATGGTTGACTTTCTCGGGGATGTGATCTGTTTCTGCCACTAAAAAAAATCAAACCTCAGGTCTCTCAGAAGTCCTGGCATCCATTAACACAGTCAAGCTTTGGGAAAATTGTTCCCTTCTGCAACTCCTTTGCTTTGTTACAATCTTCTGTTGTGGTAATGCCTGAGTACATGTAATTAGATCTACAGCCAGAAATAATCTAATGCTATGCTCTGAACAGGATAAAAAGTGTAGGGAATATGAAAGACAGGAAAAACCACTTGGGAATATCCCATTTTCCTCCTCTTTTTACCTGGAGTGAAAAAGATCTTTTTCACACTGACTCATTTCCCTGAGGTTACATAACCACTGTTCTCTGTACTTACCTGAAAGTCTTGAGCATCTCATTCAGTTTCATGTGGTTGTATGGCTGTCTATAAAGCTTTAATTTTCTATCCTTAGACATCACAAATAGCAGTAGTTTTCCTGCTGTTCCTCTTAGTTTTCGACATAGATCTGTGACATTTTTAGTAACAGAAGAATGAAATCTCAAAAATTCTTTGCAAAGAAGTATGACTACACTTAGTCTGACAAGACATTTGAAGACAGCATAATATTTGTGTACTACACTGATCCATTTCTTTCCTTTAGAAACAAGTATGTTTTTTTAATTTCTTCAAAATGTGGACTGTTCAGTAGCTCCTGGATGACATTCATGTTGTTCCATTTAGTTTGACGTCATAGCTCCTTCAGCCCTCCTCTGACTGTTCTCCTAATTCTTTTAGTTTATTTTTTTCTCAGAAGCTTGTCAAGAACAGCCTAAGAGGAGCAGAATTCTCATTGGAGCATTTTTCCAGAACTTTTTTGTGAATGTGTTTATTTTTTAGGTGTGTCTGATTCAAAGGGTAAATAAATAGGAGCTTTTGGCCTATTGCAGCCTTGTGGGGAAAAAAACCAACTTGATTGATTTATTATATGGCTCAGAATTAAGTTTTGTCTTAATATTTTAGTTATCTTCGCCCCAAATCCTTGCACATATATGTGTAGTCACTCTATGTGTATATTCACACAGTGTGTAGTGTGTGTCTGTGTGTGTACATATATATTTATATACTTCTAAGAGCCTTAAAAGGCCTCACAACCTGTCTTCAGCACTGACCTATGGGAGATGCTATAGGAAGAAGACAAGAATTAGTTTTACATAATCGTCTGACCTTCCAACTGTTTGAAGCCTGTACTTCCTCACTGTGCAGAGCTTTTGTGTATTTATCGCTCAGTGGATGTCTGTATCATGAGCTATTCTCATAATTCCTTGGACCAGTCTAAATCAAGAGCAACTGCAGCATCCTCTGGCATGGAATGACAAAGCTCAGCTGAGTCAAGACCCAGCTTTCTTTTGCTTGTTTAATCCTGGCTGCTTCTAGCTTTGTTTGATACTAGCACCTGCTTCCTTCTCTGGAAGAGGAATCAAATGTTTTGTTCCCATCCACTGTTTTCATGTCGAGCGATTTGAACCCACCTCTAACTCACCCACTTCAGTTGTCTGTTCTTCAGGCTTTTCCTGCTGTTGAACAGTTCATCTCTATGCAAGGCCCTTCCCTCTTATGTCATGGGTACTTAATTTCTTTGAAAAGCTTTTGGTTGACAGGTCTTTGAATGTGAAATAATCTGTATCATCATCATGCCACTCTTGTTGACATCTTCAAAGACCTACTTTGAACTTCTTGATTTACACTTGGCAGCTTTTTTCTTATGATCATCACTTTATTAATAAGCTGATGAAATGCCTTTGGTTTATAAATGTTACTTGATTTGATAAGCCAGGGTGACATAGAAATTGTAGCTTATGAAAGGTAGGATTGGTCCATACAGTTGTTTCAGTTTCAGTCAGAAGGGAGAAATAAAAGCAACTTAGTCAAGAATGGGAGAAGTTTGTGTGGTCTTTTGTTGTTTTGTCTTTTTTTTTTTCCTCCAACTGATTTTTCCCTCTTTCTTTAGAAGTCGAAGTAAAGTTTTGTCTCGTTGGTTGGCTGGCTTACCTCAGCAGCTGGCTCTGCTTGGCCTGAAGAACCCTGAGCTTTCCAATCAGCTCATTGATATCATTCATTCCGCTGCTTCTCGTTCAAACAAGGAATTGTTGCAAAGTTTACAAGCCACTGCCGCTCGAATATATGGTAAGACTTCTACACTACGGCACAAGGAATTTGGTCCCTCACCTGGCAGGCAGGTTGCAATAGGTGGAAAATCCCATTGTTTCCTAGGTGACCCTAAAGACTGGGTGGGGGCAGGGTTGGAGATTGGTTCAGTCCCCTCTAGGACAGGTTGAAATTAACTGTGTGTGTCATTTACTACAGGATAGTAAAACGCTTGAGATCTTTAGTTCAAGTTAGCAAAATTTAGACTGTAAATTTAAATTTTTGTGTGTCAGGAAATCATAGAATCATTTAGGTTGAAAAAGACCTCTAAGGTCATAGAGTCCAAGGGGTATCCTGACACTGCCAAGTCCACCATTAAAGCATGTCCCCAGGTGCCATGTATTTTTTAAACACTTCAAGGGATGGCGATACCACCACTTCTCTGGACGGTTTGGTCCAATGCCTGACTACCCTTTCTGTGAAGAAATTTTTCCTAACATCCAATCCAGACCTCCCCTGGCACTACTTAAGGCCATTTCCTCTCATCCTGTCACTTATTACCTGGAAGAAGGAGAGGCTGACTTACCTCATCTGGCAGCATCCTCCTTTCAGGTAGCTGTTGAGAGTGATAAGGTTACTCTCCTAGCCTCCTATTTTCTAGGCTAGTATTACTTTTTTTTTTTCTCTTTTGGTGTCTTTTTTCCCTACTTTGATGTTGGTTACATTGTCCTCATGTCAGCCAGTAGCTCAGATAGCTGGGCAGCGCGGTCGGGGTGTGCTGACGCTGTGTTGTGTGCCGCAGATCCGCTCGAGGGCACGTTGGTGCTGCTGCCGGCCGAGGCGCAGCGGCGCCTGGTGCAGCTCGTGTACTTCCTGCCCTGCCTGCCCGCCAGCCTGCTCGCCTGCCTCAGCCGCTGCTGCATCATGGGCAGGATGTCCTCTGACCTCGCCGCCACCCTCATCGGCATTCTGCACATGAGGTACCGCGCTCCAGGCTTGGCTCTAGCCAAAAAACAACCCCGGGTGTGAATATTTAGTCAGAGAGGGTGAAGTTTGTGATCAGTTTGCACACAGAAAATCAATATAATGTGCAGGAACTGATGGTGTGAGGCACGTTAATGCTTGAGTCAAACTTTACTCTTAGCCTGTTGTCTTTACACTGCCTGATTTTCTCCAGTATATGATCAGAAAATCATAGAATTGTTTAGGTTGGAAAAGACCTTTAAGTCTGAGTTCCAACCATTAATCTGGCACTGCCAAGTCCACCTCTAGACCATGTACTTAAGTGCCATATTCATCTGTCTATATTATGTTATCGTCTTTGTCTATATTAGTGAAGTCTGCCAAGAATTTTCATCTCTAAGCACAAACATCAGTGCTTTTAACACTGATTCCTTTCAGAAAGGATGCAAAGCCGCAATAGCTTACCTCTTACAAAACCTGCAAGCTTGCACAGTATTGAGCACCTTCTACCCAGAATGTCATCACTGCTGGTCTCTGTTCTGCCATTGATTGCAGCTTTTCCTTGTAAATGCTTCAACCTGACTACAGCTGATAGAAAAAACAACCAACCAGTTTGTTTTCTCATGATCTGCTTTCTTTCAGCTCACTTTTTCTCCAATTACCACACCTAAATAGCCAATTATAGTTGCCAGGCAAGCACCTTGTTTGAAATTATTCATGCTCTTGTTTATCTTGTTCTGGCTTGAAAGAGGATAGGTTTGCCTATGAAGTCAGGGAGAGAGGCTGCTGTTCCATTGAAGTGAGTGGAGGGCTTGCTGAGATTTCACAAGGGTGTTTTGCTTTGCTGCTTCTGGGAAAAATGTTTTTCTGCATTGGTCAATACTGTGTAACCTTGGATAAACAAGCAGGAATTCAGCTTATATGAATTATGCTTAAAGTGATTCTTGATGGTTTTTGGAACTGAAACATTGAATTAAAATACGACACAACGCAATGTTACTGTCAAATACAGACCTATTGATATTAGCTGTGTACCATGTGAATAAGGTGATTAACATAATTTATATCCTATATGTATAATGCATAACTGCTGTGAAAGTGAAATTCTGTCTAGTTTTGGGAAGGTGGACATCAGATTTTACTTTTAGAAATGAAAAATTGTCTGCCGTATACTGGAAACTCAGTGGTAAAATGTGACCAATTCAAAGACAGTCATTGCAAGAACTAAAGTCACTAATAAGCATTCAAGTGCTTATTTTGTTATTAGAGCTTAGTGGATCTTCAATGTGGGAGATTTTTGTAGTAACAGTGTGCTTGTTTTGTAAAAATTACTGTAAAGCTGCAGATGGGTTGTGGGCATTTGATCCTTTTGGCAAAAGATGCAAGTGGCGGAGGACAGTGTTCTTACCAAAAGTAGGTTACATTCTGACAACAGAGGAGGAGTAGTAAATTCTTAATTTCAGAAGTGCAAAGAAACTATTTTGATTTTAATTTATGGCATTTGGAACATGTTTGAAACTTAAGTTGGATTCAAAGGTTGTGGATAATGAAACCAAGAAGTCAATTTGAAATCATTAAATGAAAGAAAAATGTACTGATGTACTTACAATGGTGCAGTTTCTTGTACTGATAATCCCTGAGAGTCCTCCGTTCTGGAAGCCTGCAAGTTTTGGTGAAACTTGAAAAAGAGATATTGCTCTTGGTTGAGCATTATTTGTATTTGATAAGGTTCTTCTCACTTCATTGACTGGACCACTATTAAGAACACAAACCTGATTAGTTTTCTTTAGAAGCACATCTGAATCTTTCCAAGTCCTTGGAAAGATTAAAACCACTCTTTCATAGACAAAGTAAATGCAAGGCAATTGAAAATATGTTCTTACCTATATATCCAAGTTAAAAACTTGTACAGGTTTTAAAGTGCTTATAGATTACATGGTTTTTAGCTTTGGCTTAGGTGAAATGTATTTTGTGGAAGACATTTTGTTCAGTCATCATGACTGTAAATATTTTATCTTAAAACTTCATCTAGGGTGCCTTAAAGAATTGGAGAACCAAGATGATAGAAATGTTTGTGGCTAGTGAGAGGGTTGTCAAAAAAAGGTTGCTTTGTTTACTTAAATATTCAAAGACAGGGATATAAGTAATAGTAAATATTAACTTTTCAAGAACAGAAGACTCTGTTATTTCTTTTTAATTGGAAAATAAGTTGCATAGTCTAGGAAACAATAGTAGGTTTTCTAGATATGAACCTTAGCTGGACATTATGAGCTTCATAACCTGTTATTCCACACAGGATAAATGAATCAATTTTCTCTTTTATCAGAAAGGCCAAGCTGAACTATTGTGTCCAGTTTTGTGGCTTGTTTTTAGGTAATGACATGGACAAACTGGAGTGAGTTTCAAGAAGAGCAAAGAATGATAGTCTCTAAATTGTGGTAATGGGGAATGACTGACAGTTTGGCATTTTAGGCACAAAAGGCTGGGAAGGAGTTGGAGTCAGTTGTGTAAAAGGCTGTTGAAAAGGAGTGGGAGAGTGCAGATTTGGAAGAATGAGAAATACAGACCTTAAATGTCAGGAGAATATTCTGTGTGCTAGCAAAATTTTATGAAAGCAGAGAAACGTACTGGAATAGGCTGGGTATGAAGGGGGTACAAATATACTTCACTGGAAATACTTAATATCCGGCAATCAGATTGGACGTGGATGGCAGAGCGTAAAAGCCCTGTAGGAAGTAAAAGGACTGGGTAACTCCTGGTTACCGTTTACATCTATTAAGCTTTACATCAGGATTAAACTTTGAAGTTTGTCAAATGGATGGTACTATAAAAAAACTTATGGAAGTCCCCCATTTCTATGACACAGCTTGGTTCATAGGACATTTTCTGTACTTTTAGATTATGACTGTTGCATTGAGAAACCGTCCCTAATCAGGAGCCATCATTTACGAGTACCCCGCTGTTGTCAGTAGATGGTGCTGTTTCTCTTCTGGTACATTCCTGTTCTCTGTGGTGCGGGGGGGGGGCGGGAATGCGGGAATTCTCCCTAAATTTCTCTTCTCCTATGGAGTCTGCTTATCTGTCAGGTTTTAAATAGATTACATTCAAGAGCGTCAGAGGGTTTGGTACTTGTTCTTAATTTGTTTAACAGCCTTTTTTCCCTGCGCTATTTTGACTGGCAGAGGATGTCTGTTTTTACACACATCCAGGAGTGAACCTACGGAGCTGTGTGTATTTGTCAGGGAGCAGAGATGTTAAGGTGGATTCACTGAGAGTACCTATGGATGATAATAAGACTTGCAGTTATTCCCTGAACAATCATTAGAAACTCGAGGAACTTGCGGGTTTTTTTTTGTGTGCATAAACTATAAAACTAATAGTAAATGTATCCAGATGTCTCAAAGCACAGCCCTGTGACGTTATCAGGTGGTAACATTAAGTTATAATTATTGTATGTTACCTTTCAGACTTTTTGTTTATTAGAAGTGAATTTTGAAAATGTTCAATAGTTTGACTTTTTATTTTTGCAATGGTGACGTGAATACCCAGGTGCTCTGTAGGAGCCCATTAGGTGGGCTCCATGTGCTGAGAATGATGATGATGTTGGCAGTATTTCCATATAGAATGAGAAGGTTTCTGAGCCCCTGGGAGGTTGGTTACCTATACTGTTATATTATTAGAATTATTTCTGTCATGCTTTTGGTCTTTGCTGAAGCTTTATCTGTTGGCACAGACCAAGAATTGTTCTGAAAAGAAGGCTGAAATGCAGCCACCCCATTTTGGATGCTGTTATGGACATGACCAGATTTACACTAATTGATCATGGTCTCTGTGCCATAGCACAGACATTGCTGGTGTTGGGGGTCACTGGTGTGGCTACAGCTGGTGAGTTTCAGGTGAAACTAAGGGATTGAAAGTGTTGTAGTGACTTTATTTCCCTGCTCTTCTCCTCAAATGCCTGCCTTGTGCCTACTGTATGGGATCTGAGATGTAAGTAGCTTCAATAAATCCAGGCAGATAGAATTCTGAGAGATGAAAGTGTGCCAGGGTTTTAGAGTATAAGTCATACACAAACAGATAAGGAAAGGTGTGGAGCAACATGAGTGAACAGTCTGTCACTTCTGCCTGAGAAATGAGAGAGAGCAGCTTCTTGACAGGAGACAAGTTCTCTGAGTTGGTCTCTGATTTAAACCTCTGATGAGCTTATATTTATGGAGAAAAATGGAAAGGTCTGGGTAGTATTTTAGAAAGTTTTTTACAGCAAGTCTACTGGATGGATTTTTTGGTGATCTTTAGGTGGTACTACTTTGATATATTGAGATAGGCAATTCACCTTGATGCAGTGTGCCACATTTCCAGAATTAACTTCAGTATTTATTTTTCATTCATGATTTATTGTAAATGCTAAATAATCAAATAGTAGTTCTCTGATAGTTAAAGGTGAATGGTTTAAGTGTTGGTTTGGAATATATAATATATGGCATGAGTGGGCCTTTGGCTTGAAATTCCAGTCTTAGCTTCACCTTGACAGTGGAGTTCTAGTAATTCCTTGAGGCCAAGGATGTGGGCAGGTGGACAGTTCTCTCCAGGAAGTGAAGAAATGTGTAAATCATTGATGGGCTGATAGGGACTAAGGTAATAAATTTCAGCAGTATTGGAGGTAGTTCTGGAAAAAATTTTGGTGTAATCTCTCTATGCCTACTTTCTGCATTAGTAGGGCAGAAGGGCTACTTCAGAATGGTTTTAAAGGACTGGAGAGGCATATGCTTATTTTTTGAGCACTTTTTGGAAGACTGAATTTGAGTCAAATATTTTTGTCAAATATGGAAATGTATTAAAGGTTGTAAATGTACCTTCTTATATAAGGTAGATTACCTTGTTTGTCTGACTAAGTGGAGGTCTGCTGTTTACTTACTAAACTCTGTACTGTTACAGTTGCAGAGAAACCCATTTGTCAGGCTCAATGTTTTTGGTTGCTGCTCAGTGACTTCGTGGTGATTGGAGATAACTCTTGCAAACAGATTTGTCTCTTTTCCTTCTGTTTTGTATATGGTGCTATGTTTAAGATAATTAATATATAATCTGAGTACTTACTGTTATGTATTCTGTTCTGTGAATTGTGGATTAAGAAATGCAGATTATGGAATTGTGATCAAATATATAAATCAGGACTTAGATTGCTGACTTAATGGAAAAAATTTGCTGTCTCCTCTCATTCCTTGAAGTACAAATAAGGAAACTGAAATGCAATTTATTTATGTGCCTTATTTATGCATAATAGTTATGGTTGTTTTACAACTTTTATCCATTGGAATAGTGTGTCTGGAAATTATTTCACTGTAATAGAGAGTTGGACAGATAATATTTCACTGTCTAGATAAAAAACAATGGGAGTTAATTTATGGCATTTCTCTCTTGAAGTAGAGTGTCCATAAATGAGACCTCCAATGGCTTCAAACAGCCATTTCTTATTCTTGTGGGACTCTTTCCCTGCTGGGGTCTCGCCAAGAGTTGTTTCTGTTGCTGTACAAAAGCAGAAGGGTGAGGACCATATAAATAAAAACTGAGTGCTCTCTGGCATAAATTGTGTGGGAGTTCCAAGTTTTCACAGGTTTGAGGTAACCCTGGGGGTAACTTGCATTCTGCTTGATGTAACTGTAAATGGACTCTTCTCCTAAGAGGTAGTGCCTTTAAAATATTCTGCTGCTTTTCAGACAATAATGAGGGAGCTCAGCTGGTGTCCCATCAAGCATCCAGGCACGCCTGTTGGTTCCTGCTATCCTCAGGAATCTGTTTAAAATGTTAAACTTTAACATTTGTTTGCTATAAGGGGTAAAATTCTGTGTCTTCAAATATATTACTCAACGATATTTTAGGGTCATAATAGAGTTCTTTACAGATACTTCCTTTGTAACTAAATGCTACTTTTTCTTTATTTAGCAATCCTGGTTATTTTATCTGCAGCCTTTGCCAGTACAGTATGAGGAAGCACAGTGAGAATGCAAAATGTAGCTAATGAAAACTCTCTATATTACTTGATTAAAGAAATATTGAATGCATAACTGTAGTCAAGAAAAAGAAAAACAGCACGTTCCCCAAAGTGTTTGCAACCTGGAGAGAACTTGGAGAGGATATTGTAACCCATTATTGTGGCTAGCAACACTGATAGAGCTGAATACAGTAATACTCATGCAAATAAAAGTATAGAAAATATTCCAGAACAGTATATTTATTTTAAAAATATATCAGTAAAATGAAAGTTTTACCAAAATAAGCTAAATTCATATTAAATAAATAGCATAAAACAAAGAAAAATAAACTCAATTCATTACAAATGGTATATAATGGCAAGTCAGCTCACTACATCTTGGAGAATAAGTCAAAAATCATATGTGTATAGTAGTTATGAATGGGTTGCTAGGAAAAATGCAACAATGGTATGGTCTGTGTTCACTGAAGTGCCTTTTCTGGCTATATTTTTACACTCCTCAATTTAGAAACAGAAATAGAGGAAAGTATTAAAAGGGTAACAGAAGTGCTTAAGGCACTATTGAATGAACTAAACATTAGAGCATGCTTTCAAAATGCTGGCATTTCCCTGTTGGAGTACCACTGAAGATGAAGGGTAAAGAAATGATCTCTTTTCCTTGCTACAAGATGAGAAAGGGTCTGTAGTTGTTGAGAATCAGACCCTGGGGTTAGTTACAGTGCATTCCTTCATCCACATCTGGTCAGCAAATTTCCTTTCTCTTGCTCTCTGTTTTGTAAATGTTTGGGACTTGAAAGAGGGAGAAGTCCAAGCTTATGTTTAAGGACACAGTCCTCTAAATTTTTCCCCAAATCAGTTGTTCCTAATCAAAGGGAAAAGAATTATGTTGCTGCGCTACAATTGCCGCAGTCAGTAAATGCCATTTGCTCATTAGTGAATGCTTCTTCTGATTTGTGCTCTCATTTATAACGTGAAAGCAATGCTTTTCTACAGACAACCTCTGCAGCTCCGGAGCAAATGAGCAGCTGACAGGCTTACTTTTAACAATGTATAGCTTAAATTGTTGTTTTCTTAAAATAGGCTTCATATTTTTCCTCAAATCCCTGGTAATTCCTTTCAGATGTTTGTTGTATTTTGCCACATTTTCAAGTGGAAAGACTTGATCCTTCAAAAGAGATAATGAAAGTTAAAACAAAAAACTCACACTAACAAACCAATGCCTACACATGGTAACCTGCCAGAGGAAAAGGAAGATAAAAACCCCTCACTTGCTCTTGGAGCTTACATTCAGGCCCTTTGCTACCTGGAGCTAAGTTGGTCCAAATTATGAGATGGGTATATGGTTGTAGAAGTATTCAAAGATTCAGATTTTTATTTTTTTTTTTTTTAGCAATTTCAGCATCATTTTGTGACAGTCATGGTTCCCGTCTTTTTCAGAACTGATGTGAAAACTTAGAGTGTTGATCCTCATTAGCAGTGGAACTCAAAACTGATTTGATTAAGTTGATGCAGGGACATGAGTTTATGCTTTATTGCAGTTGCATTTCAATCTGACAAATTATTTTTCATTAAAGCTGAACAGGAATAAATTGTGACAAAGCTGAGATAAACATTGGCTTGGGGCTTTTTTATGTTTTTAAAAAATATGTTTTACAGAAGTGCAAGTACATGCCTACACTGGGAGAAAATGTTTATTTTTCTTCCATAAAGGTGCAACAGTCCTGGTGTGGTACTTCATGTGAGTTTGCTCCTTTCAGTGTGTTTTGTTGCTTACACACACACAGTTCCTGACAAGGACAATATGGGAGTGTGGGATGTATTGTAACATACTTTCCATGCTCATAGGTAATTCCATAAGTGATCTATTACCTCGTATTTGACTGGTGTTTTTACATGCAAGCATTATTTTAAATGACAATCAGACAATGCAGCTGTCGTTACACAGCTGGGTGTCTGTAAGACATGAAGGGTTCATAGCAGTCCTGTGAGAGGGCTGCTAGAAGACACATCTGTACAGTGTTGTCCCAATGTGGTTTTATCAGCAGAGCAGTATTTCTGGGCTCAGACAGTGATCCCTGAGCAGTGTGCCGAAGGATTTTAATGGGTCCTCTAGAGGAAAGGGAAAGATGGTGCAGTATCTATGTGGAAGCCTCCCACTTCGGATGTGTACTGATCAGTGGCTGAACAGTTCCGTGTTGATAAACTCTGGGTTGATGTTAAACTTGCACTGTTGAGAGGTCATAGATAGCACAGGTCATAAAAATAGGAAGCCAAAAAAAAAAAAAANGGGAAGTGCTGGTGTGTAATTTTCACTGTTAGGTAGCTAAAATGTCAAGAGACAAAAATAAGACAGGGTAGTCTTGATTAGCTGTACACTTCTAAGTATTTTGATATACTAAATAATGTGAATGCTTGTGGACTTTTGTCATCTCTCTTTCTGGGTTGTTCCTCAGTAGTCAACGTGGCCCAGTGAACATGAACCTCCAGTGATGTCTGTCTTCCACTGTATGAGCTGATCAGTTCTACCCACCATCTCCTGCCTTTAAACTAGTGATATATATGTATATATAGATATATCTTGATATAAGGACCTCTGTTCTTACCCTGGGGCTGCTTAAATTTCTGGAATTTTTTTTCCTAAGTATTATAGGGTCTTCATATTCATGTGCAGCTACCACTAACAAGATTTCTAAGAGATGCATAAGGCAAAATTTTTTCTCTCAGAAACCATTCTGTCTGTTCCCAAGCATGACATAGGTGTTCAGGTGTCAGCTCATTTCATCCGTGGTTACAATGTGTATTAATTTACCTAGTGCAAGCACTGAAGTTACAGACAGTTATGGAACCTGTTCTTAAAAATATATCATACCCATCAACTCCAAAAAAACCCCACTGAAACTCCTCCAAAAAGCAACTTAAAAACCCTCCAAAACATCACTGCATTTCTCACTCCATAGCCTTGCAGGTGTCAGGGAAGTTCTCAGATATCTGGTTGCTCACAGCCGCTAGTTCAGTTCATCCTTGCCAAGGGAACTTGGAGTTCCTTTGCCAGGTGAATGCCATCTCATCCTGGTAATTCCCTTCTGGTTTGTTGGGTTCCATAATATTTCATGCAGCTGCTGAAGTTACAGCAGGTTATCTTGAGGAGTCCTTCTGGGGTGGGAACCAGCCCAATTTCTGATCTGGTGATCAGAGATGGGCAGAGTCCCTGTAACTGCTGTTCTATAGCCTTATCCTGCTTGATTGCCATTCTTGTGCAGTGGTTGTCTGCTGGGTGTTCAAAGTCTCAGGAAGTTTTCTGCTCCTGATGTGTTTGAAGGACAATTTAATAATAAATTAATAGTAGTATCTTGGTGTTTAAAGCACTTGCTGAGGTTGTGGAAAGTCTGTATTCACTGTCTTCATCTGAAGGGGAGATTGATTTCCTATTTCCTAATGCATTGACTTAGTCATTGAACTATTTTGAGGACATGTACTTAATCATTTTATTAAATTTTATTCAATTTTCACAGAGTTGAGGCCTAGAATGCAGTTAGGTTTTTTCAGGAAATAAGTGAATCAGCTGCTGATTTGTGTCTATGACTGTTTAAATGTTCCGTGTGTAACAGAAATAATCAGTGAAAGAAACAGAGGGGGTACTCCTTTTACAGTGATTTTACAACCTAGAATTCAAAAAACCGTTGTGGGAGGCCTTGGTTTAAATCTGTGCTCAGTGATTGATAAAATAAATTTAAAATGGGATCATGGGATCATGTATTACAGTATAAGTTGTATATCTCAGGCTGTTGTCTTGCCAATGTTCAAATAATTCTGTAAAGCTTCAGGAACACCCTGTACTAGATATTCCAAATTATGGTGCTGGGAGCATTTTCCTGGAAGCTGAGGGAATTGGATTTTATTTTCCTTGAACGGAAAACACAAACTCCTGACCTTGCACTTCTGAAGCGTTACAACCCTCACATTTAGGAACAAAAGGGTGATAGTATTAACACCTCAGAAGAGCTGTGAATCTTGCATTTGTTTTTTTATGTTTTACTTTAAAAATACTTGAACACTAAACTTGGGGGGTTGAAATTAATCACACTTCTTTCAATTTTATTGGTTAAAAAAAATAAAATCAAAACCCAACCCCAATCCAAATTCTAAGGAAAATTTGCTTAGCAGCTGGCTAGACAGGTGCATTGTTGTCTGTCTGAGCTGGAGTTTGAGCAGTGTGTTTGACAGGAGGACCAATAGAAGGATAATTTCTAAAACGACTGCAGCAAGATTCGTCAGAGTTCTTCTACTAGAGACCTCTAAACTACCCAAAGACTCCTTATGACTGTATAAGCCAAAATCAACACCTTAAACCTGAATCATAAATCAGTTGGTAGCTGGTTTGGGTCAGGGGGCACAGAGATAGTAGTCTGCAGCTGAGAAATAACCACCTGTGCACAAACTGCAGTTGTTTTATTTTGCAGCTGTGTGATATAGCCAGTCTGAAAATAACAGCATGAACTAAAGTAGTGAAGTCCATCTGGAGTTAAAAGTTTTCCAGAAGTGATAAAAGGAATGCACTGCACACTTGCTGTGTCTGAGAAATATTTGCTATGTTAATAACAAGAGAAGCAGTGATTTTTAAGTTAATTGGATTTAGCTTTTCTTTTAATACCATTTGGTGTACAGAGTGGTATTACCTAAAGGTGCACTTCTAAACCTCAGAAGAGAGGTTCCCACAGGGAGCAGGTGACCTTATGGAAATTGCAACATGTAATTCATCATAGTTAACATGGGTTTGGACTAGTTGACTGGAGAGGTCCCACTCAGATGCAGTTTGATAACAGGTTCCCATTGTTGGTAATAATTTATTCAAAGAAGGGAAGTTATAATATGCTTATTACCTCTTTTCCACATATAAAGTAGATAATTTTTTTAGTCGAATGTCTGACATGTAATTTACGAGCATCTTGAAAATGCATTTTAAAAGTGCTGAGAGTCCCTAATTATTCATGGTAGTCTTAATATATTAAATTAAGATTTTTAAAATAACTTGTAATGTACTTGTAGTACATCAATATCTGTTCTAGAATTGAATTTCTCTTGTTCTGTGTTATCTTACTTTTTATTTCCTTTAATGTGAACTTTAAAATTGAGCAGCTTTAACAAGTGTCTATGCTATAGGTGCTTGGGTTCTAAGGCAATTGAGGTGATGACATCTAGTTAGACTTGTATTGAAACAAACTTCTTCTGTGCTGTGATGCTGCTCTGCTTGTATTTGTGTTATTAGAAAGACATGAGTTTTGATCTTAATTTATTGTATCTGTGAGATCCTCATGTGGTCTTTTAATCGCGTGATTTCACGTTATTTTTCCATCCTGCATTCTGTATGGACTACATCATGAGCACTGAAGGAGCGTTTCTTAATGTTAGAGTTTGGCCCTGTTTCAGCAGGAGGCTCCATGTTTTCTCTATTGTTTTATGTCACAATTGGAAAACAAAGGGATTCCCTCCCCCTCCCCCCACCCATGGAAGTTTTTTGTTGTGCTCAAGTAATTTTCACAGCTGCAGGAGATGGGAAGGTGATGTTTTTCCCAGTTTAAAGACAAGAAACTGAGGCAAGGAAAAGGTGTAGACACAAGTACATAGAAGTACCTGATAACCTTAGGAATTCAGTATTAAACCTTTGGACTCTTATTTTTTAGAATACTTGGCATCTTGTGTCTTGAAAACAAACAGTTGACCTCAAATTCACCATAAGGTCAAGTGAAGCAGTAGAGATTAGCAGGGTCTGTGTGCTGATCTTAGAAATACTTGAAGCTGTGTCTCACAGCTGTTAGTGATGTTTTAGTCTTTTTACTCACTGTTGAGCTGTTGCAGGGCTGGGGTTAACTAGCAGAAAAAAAGGGATGAGAGAAACCTCCAGTATGAATAATGTAAGCTTATTCTATCCTAAAAGTAAAAAAAAAATCTGATGATAGTCGAAGAAATGTGTTACCCTCTGACTTCTATCCTCTGATTTTAAAAATATTTATCTTTTATCTTGTATAACCTACCTGAATTTGTGAGCTAATACTTTCTTCTACTTTTTAAATTATCTGGTGCCTCATACACTGTGCATGTTATAGATGATGCAATAAATAAGGCAGGGACAGGTCAGGCTATGTTATCCTTCACGGTGTAATCCTGATTGATCCATTCATCCATGATTTGAATGAGGCATAGATTTTTTTTTTTTTTTAGAGAAAATATGACACATAATATTATCATAGTCTAAGGTGTATGCACAGAGAGGCCAAGCTGAAGATCAGAGGCAACCTTCTCTGTCACTTTCTAAATTTAATATTAGATTATTTTTAACCTTAATGCTCTTTTAACATTGAGGCTTCTTCTGTGCAGGTAATAGCTTTCACTTTCTAAAAAGTAAACTGCAACTGAATTTGGGGATCTTGATTTTGTGTGTGTGACTCAGTGTAGTTCTGCTTGCGGAGATGAGTCTTAAACCATTTAATAGCTTTGTCAAGGGTTTCTGCCTTATGCTGCCTCTATGTTCCCAAGGCAGAACTGCAGGGATTCTCTCTGCTTCCTCTTATGTCTGTATCAGTGGCTCTTAGCCTGACGTTCTGTTAGGATGCTTAACGTGCTTGTCCTGTTTGTGAGTTTGAAGGTGGGTGGGAAAACAAAACTGATGAAATGTTTGATTTCCAGATGTTTAGCAATAAGCTTTGGAATTATTTTTCCTGTCCAGGGATTTCTTGAACCTATTGCAGTTTGTGCTTGCTAGCCTGCAGTGAATCTTGAGTTTTTGTTCAGTCTCTTCTGGAGGTCATGTAAAATTCTTGCATGTACTGGCCCTATTGTAAGGAATTTGAAGCATCTGCTAACTCTTGCATATGGGAATGGAATTTTTCCAATATGGAAAATTTTTTTTTTATTTTATTATTTTAAACCAGATTATAACAAGATTTGTCATGCAAGTCCCTACTCCCTGATTTGGGGCTTATCGCATGTTCCTTCTTTTCCTACCCAAGATTTATTTATTTTCACAGTTGCCTAATTACCTTTGCAGTTTCTCATCTGTCATATCTCTCCCAGCCTCTTGCATTCCCACAATTTTGCTCAGTGGTTGCATCACAGTTTGAATTTCTGTGTCTAATAAGTCCTAAACTCTCTTGAATCTCTGTCAATGCTCCTCAGTGTTTATTTTGGTAAAACGAGTGACCTCAACTTGTGGTCCTTGTGCATTGGATTCAGGGAGCTTCTTCTGCTGTGCTGAACAGGACCCTGGCTTCTCTCTCTCTTCTAGTGTATTGATCCGATTCCTGTGTGAATATCCACTTTATGTAGGGAGGTAGTGGCAAGAGCTCTTGCTGATTTAGTTGGGTCTGTGTGGAAATCTCTTCTATGCTGTAGTGGATGGGACTGGGACCTCCTTGAAAGGATGGAAAAGATTTGCCATTCTCCTGGGAGAAGACCATTGGTCATGGCCAAGGGATTTGTGTCGGAAGAACTTGGCAGCCAAGTGGCAGCCTTGGGAATGGAGAGAGATTGAGAGGCTAGGGCAGGACCAAAGACCTCCTAGAACGGAGCATGTAGACCTGCCTGCACTGCAAAGTCACTACATCACCTGAAATATGGCAAATCCCTACTTCCAGGCATTAAGAATTCCATGTGAAGTGGGAGCTTTATTTAATAAACCCTTATTCCATGCTCTCTTGCATAGCTGTAATTATTTTCCCTGTCTAGAATTAACTATCCTACATGGTAGTCTGATGGAATCCTGAATTTTTTCTTTAATTTAAAGTAATTCTGAAATTCCAGGGTTTTTCTCTTTTCTTTTTGAGTAATTCCAGACATGTGCATATTCTAGCTGTCATTTTTGTGGATGCTGAAATATTATGGATGGATTTTCGTGGGTGGCAAAATGTATATGCCTGGCACAAAGGTATTCCAGATTCGATATTTTTGCTTCCCAAGCATGGAGCTATAAAAAATTCCTGCATAACAAGATTTCCAGAATTTTGTTACCCATGAGCTAAGCCATTTTGGCTGTTAGCAGAGAGAAATTAGGGGAAAAAAAAATGATCCGAGGCAGATAGTTGGCTTGGAAAATTGTATTCAGAAGCTCTGAAATTTCACAAGATTGTAAGAGTGGAAAGCAGCAATCTCTTACAGCAAAGATCCATAGTCTGCAGTGCCAGTGCCAAAAGCAGCATACAAGGCAATTTGAATAATATGCATTTTTGCATAATGTGATGTGGGTCTCAGCTTCAGCCTTCTGAGGAAAGCATGTGTGAGATGTCCTTGTTCCCAGCTCCTGCCTTCCTCCTGGTTCAGCACTGACACATGGGCCACACTCTGCCATTAGGTGGTCACTGGTGTCTGTGTGCTCTGAGCTTCCACAAGCACTGACTTCTAATTTGAGACACCAGAGCAGGCTGGTGCTCCACTTGTTCCAGACTGCCCTTGAGAAGGGAAGTGTCAGACAGCTGTGGTATGGGTTTGCTCCTGTCTTTGCATAGTGCTCCTTTTTGGGTTCTAAATCTCCAAGTTTTTAACTTAGCTGTGGTTAATAGCTTCAGCAGTTCTGAAGGAGATGCTGAGACTGCTTTCAGATGCGGTTTGTTGTTCATGTAAAGAGCTGTATTAAAAGCAGTGGATATAATGAAAACTATAGCCCACCATTTATAATATAATGACTTTTACCGAGTAAGGGAAGTAAAATTATTTTAATTTACTGTGTTATCACTGAACTAAAGATTATACTGGTATTTATGAAAATTTGCTATCTCAGTAATTTAAATATCTTAGTAACCTAAGCCCAAAGTTCAGTATTATTGTCTTTAAAAAAGCCAGTTCTGGTTTTGAAGCTATTTAAAATGCTGTTCTAGTAACAGCAGTTAGAAACAAGAATGTTAAAACAGTTACAATTTAGGCATGCTAATTGATTGTATTGTGCAGGTAGGTTGTGAATTCTTAATTATATGGTTTTTAATAAACTGTCTGCTATTGGTTTTGTGTAGATCGTCCTTTGCAGGCTGGAAGTGCCAAGTGCAGGATAATTCAGTGAATGATGTGGACTATTTCAGCTTCTTGTTTTCAACCCTTATAGGTAATCCATATGAATGTAATAATTCAGAATTAACTAATGAAGTTTGTTTTGATAGTAAGTTACTGAATTTAGTTTAGAAGAAATGGTTTAGTAAGTACTTCCTGAAAGTAATTCTAATCATGTTATATGTTTTTGGTTTGGGATACCCATTATTCTCTTGGTCTGATTTTTGACACTCTATTTTTACACTTTTCCATTCGGGCTGAATATTTGCATACTTCTTCTTCATTCTAGCAACTTTCTCTGGAAAGTATGAGGAAAACCTAAATTCAGCATATGACATAAAACAAGGTTTTTTTCCTAGCTTGAAGTAAATGCCTTTTATTGGCTCATAACCATATAAATGAGTGCCTCTGGGATTTCCTGTGAACGTGCTTACGCTATTAAGAACATTCCATCAGAATAAAGTAATCAAACTACGTTAAAGTGAGCTGGCCAAGGTCAGCATATGAGCAGAGCTACTTTTGCTACCCTGTTCTTACTCAGCTATAAAAATAGTTGTATTCTGTGATGATGCAACTTCGGGAAATTACAGAGGTTAAAATGGCATAAGATTGCTAAGGAACAACTTCCACTAACTTGTGCTGTGGTAAAAAATAGTGTGTTTTCTTCATCACCTTGGTCATTAATAATGTTTAGCTACTTTTTTTCAAAAATTACCTTTTTATTCCTAAAATGGTAAAAAGAGTGCTGTACTGATAACAGAGAAAATGAAAGCAAAGCCCAAGTAACTCTTTTGTAGTAGTTGTCCTGTTTTACTGAACTATCTAATATCTGTCTAGAAATAATAAGCCAAATGATACTTTTTAAACCCTGAGGTTATATTATTGATTACTGAGGTTACTGAGTTATTATGAACACATGAAGTATTTTGCATTATACCCAATTTTTTTTTTTTTAAGATACATATATTGAAAATGACACAACACTGGCCTCCTGATGTTGTTTTTATACTACATTACAGTGTTATTGGGATTTTTAGGTATGTTTGTTTTCTGTAAAAAGTCAAAATTCATACTTTGATATACTTAGTTTATAATACCTAGCAAGAGCTTTTAAGAAAAAGTTATGTTCACATAATGTAAAAGACAGTGTTTGTCAGTGATGCTGTTGAAGTAGCTTGTTTGGCTTGTTTTGTGATACTGTTGTACTGCTTCTTCTTCCCCAGGGTTTTCAAGAGAGGAGCTGACTAGTCTCCAGGGCATTAGAGGAAAACCACATGTTAGCCAGACACAGCTTTCACCTATCCGTCTTTACCTAACTGATCTGGACCAGTTTTTACACCACTGGGCTGTGACAGAGGTAATACATCAACACTAATTCTAAATGACAGCATACAAACTCTGAGTGCTCTCCATCCCTTTTCCACAGATGCCTAAATCTTGTTGTGATTTGAATTGAAAAAAGAATGAAAAATATAAAAGCTGTCCAACAGCCAACATTTTTCTCCAGCCATCAGATAATATTTTGAAGGAAACTGCTTTAAAAGTTGAATGTTCAGACACGTAATATGCAAAGCAATACTCAAGGGAAAAATTGGTAGAACCCTTGGTGAAGATTCTTAAGCACTAATAATATTAGGACCAGCAATATGTTTTGGCTTTCAAAAACAAATTAATTGTAAAAATACTAATAATGAAGAGTTTCTTGGAGAGTAAATGCCACTTTTAATTAAAAAGCACTTGCATTAAATTAAATTTCAATATTGTTAGCAAGATTAAGTTGGGATTAGTCATAATTTAGAATAGTTCCTCATTAGTTAACCAAAATATGCTGGGATTGGAAACTTCACTGTGAATTCAGTACCTAAGATCATAACAGCTGAAAACTTAATTTTATGGTTGGTTCTAATGGGATTTGAGCCACCAGATTTTATTCAAAACAGATGCATTAGTTGTCTTTCTGCATCAACTCTTTATATTGTTTAGCTCACTAGAAACCACTTTAAAGTTTGAAATAATGTTTTAATGACATGCCAATTTGACTATTCATGAAATCCTGGTCCTGAATTCAGAAAGAAGGGTGAAACAGAAGGTTTTGGTTGTATGGTTTTTCATTCAAGAAAGCAATATAGTAGATGTTTTCTATTTCATAGCATTTAAGAGATAATGTACTGAAACTGATGATGGTGTGAGACACACTGAATGCATGCTGTTATGTATTAAAAGTATTTTAAGCAAGGCTGTTGTTTGGTATCGTGACTGGCACACATTTTTAGGTGTCCTGCCTTCAGTAATTTGGCCTGTGGAGCAGTTGAACTTTCTAATGTGTTTTGCTTTGTCTCTTCTGGACAGTAATGAAATGTTTTCTCACCAAAATACCTTTCTCCAGTATGGAAAGATCAGAATGCTCTCTTTCCATGTCCTGTTCCTCTGTGAATGCTCCAGAGTGATTATTTGTTTCTCAGAGTTAGCATAATCCCCTACAGCATCTAAAGGATTTATGTACACCTTACCTGTTTCTTAAAATGTCACCTCTAGTGTCTTCTCCTTCCTCTTTTTGCTTCTATACCATAAATCTTTCAAAGTTGGCAGTGAAATAGAATTGTTTTCACATAGGGAACAGTGAAGTAGTTTGATTTCTCTTTTGTGCCCTTTGGTTTGAGAGTTTGAGTTTCTTCTACCACAGTGTTCAATGTTTTGGTGCCATAAAGGAGAGTCAGTATTTACAGAAACTTGAGACTCACTTTTTGTTAAAGTACTTTTTCTCAGTTAAGACACAAGGTGCTCTCCCAGTTTATCAGAAGGGGATGGTGGTCACTAAGCGAAGAGCTGGATATCCTCGGTTAGTAATGAAAGATGATTTGGACATCCTGTGGGGCACTGCACTACTTCTGCATGTATGTCAGTCTGAAGTCTATTCTGGAGACTATTTTATGAAAGAGTGAATAGGAGAAAAAAACGCATGCATCAAAAATCTATGTGAAGAAGGATGAGACATTCTAGACCCACCTGATTTTGTAGGCTTTTAACCAAAGGGAGTTAGAACCCTCACTTTTTCCCAGTGAGGGTGGTCAAACATTGGAGTAGCCTAGAGGTATTATGGTTCCCATCTATGGATGTACTCGAAACCAGGCTGGACACAATGAGGGGTGACCTGATCCAAATGACTCCACTTGAGCAGGAGCATTGGATTAGAGGAATTCAAGGGTGTTTCTTCCAACTTTCTAGATTCTGTGATTATTTGAAAACTCCTTCTGAAAAAAAAACCAGGGCTTTTTCTTTCACCATCAACAAATCTCTTCATTATTTTTGCTTTTTAAAACATAATGAGATTCACAGTATGAGTAGGGGTTTGTTTTCTTTTATTTGATAGGTTTGTTATACTTATATTTGATCTAAAAGTTAAACTGTTCCTGTTAGATACTTACCTGTTTAGAGTGTTCCTCTCGGATTTGCTAATTTTTTTTTCCCATGGAATTTGTGAACAAAAAGTAGAGGCATCTCTTTAGTAGCTTGCTTTCATAATGGCGAAAAATTAAGTTATTCTGTCCTCTTGCTTCTGGTCTGGTAATAATGGTCTCTGTGGCATATGTGTTTGTGTTACAATAAGAAATGATCATTGGTGTTAAGGCAAGCACTTCCTTTTAGGAGTTGCATGATTCCATTCATTTTTCACTTGTCTGGTTTTGATTTCAGATTCAGTCATAGATATGGTAAATGATACATAAAACCATGCTAAAGTTACCACTTCAGCTTTTAGATTGCTTTCTTCTTTCTGTTTAAATATCTAATACAGCACTGTGTTCTCTTAAGTTTTAGGAGTTTTTTATCTTTTCCTTGTTTGAGTACCATTCTCCAACCTCAAACGTGCTGACCAATATTCCGTATAATGCTCAATTTGTGAAGAAAATATTCTGGGGACTGTAGTCCATAAAAACCTTGGGATTTGGAGGCTGCCCAATTTCTAAAACCAAGGAGGTGAAGTAAAAAAGGAAAGAAAAAGCCAGGTTTAGGAAAAACCTTTCAGTTCAAGATTTGCCCCAAGCTGCACAAGAATACTTTTTTGTAGATCAAGTAGTTTTCACTAGGTACTGAACAAGCTAATCTGCACACAAAAGAAAGGAAAAAGAACAACTAAACAGCAACCACAACAAAACCACCAACTCCAACCAAAAAAACCAAATCCCAGAGCTGCAGGCTCTGGGGAGAAGAAAACTGCCAGCAGATCATGAGGGTCTTCTCGGGTGTCTTGAAAGACCATGTGATATGATGGTTCTGTGTGCACTGAGTTTGAGGAAGGTAGGTTTGGAGGAATGCTTTCATCCAAGTGGACATAGTTTGAAGCGTGATAGAATTTTGGAGTCAAAATATTTTTAGCTGTGACAGAAAATTGCTTTATTTAGATAGAGAAGTGCTAGAGGAAGTAATAAACCCCAGCTTGAATTAGTCATGCATTTAGTGGGGCTGGGTAGAGCGCACAGCTTCTGAATGCTAGCATTTCATCAGTTCCCTTGCTGGATAAGAAGTTTATGGTGATGCTGTAATGTTAAGCAAAACGTTTGTAGTAATTTTAAATACCTACTAAATGAGAACAGTGGTTGTTGGCTGCAGACCAGGCAGCATCCAGGCCTCTGCTCAGTGATGAGAATTGTTTGTTTAAGTGTTCTCATTGTGTAGTTGTAATTCAGGATTTATTCTCAATGAAAAAGTATTTTAATGTGGATGAAAATAAATAAGGAACTCTGATGGAATTAGGATGTGATGGCCTGGTTTCCTGTCAATAAATGAGACTAGTGATAAGATTCTTATTAGTCCTTCCACTGTCTTCTTTCATCTCTTCAACCTCTAGTTTTGCCTAAACCATTGTTAGTTTTTAGCTCTCTGCTGAAAAGAATAAAGTTGCAAATCCTAATTCCCCATAAGTTTTATGAAAATAAGCAGATGGAAGAGCAAAAGTTTACTACTCTAAGGTAGTTTATAACTGTTCCAGCATCCTGCTTGGCAGCAGCCAGCCTGCAGGAGTATCGCTCCAGCCCAGGCTCAGCAGGGGCTGTCACTCAGCCCGCAGGGTGTCGGGCGTTGTGAGGCAGGAGCAGCCAGGGTTGTGGGACTGAAGAAGGGTCCCAGGTGTGAATCTGTAGGAGGCCACAGCTTGCTGGCCCTACTGCTCACTGCTCGACTTTGTTTCCCAGCGCAGGGGAAGGCAGTCCCAGCTTCCTGTCCATACCTGTGCAATGAGTGATGAGTGTTTCTCAGGGTGAAGGGCTGCAAGAGGGAATTTAACGTATAACGTATGCATGCCAGACATGTGGGAGGAAAACATGGTGTGCCTCTGGAGAAAGGGCAAGTTCTGGAAAGGAAAAGAGTAACTTGAGGCATTTTCAAACAGCAGTTTGGACTTCTGGAGTGTTGTTATAGCCAGGGCACCTGGTAGCACGTGGATAACACTAACAAATGCACTTCCGATAGGAACTAATGCTTTTAAGTGGTTTATAACAAAATTCGTTTTGAGACAGATACTGTTTGTAATGTTTTTCATTTGTTTTTAATTTATTTATTTTTTTTCTCTGGAGAGTGGTAATTGGAATCACAGAAATCTGAACCCATGTTAATTTTTTTGTGGAAGCTTTAAAATAGTGGTGGTTTCCAGTTAAGGAGCAATGCTTTAGTAAAGTGTCTCTTTAAATGCTGTTTTGCATAGCTCTAAAGGTTAGTCTTCATGATTTGTCTAAAAGATGTTAAATGCGGGAACTTTGGTTCCTTTTCTGGAGGAACTTCTGCTTAAAATTACTTCTGTCTTGTTAAAGCCAATTATTTAAAATCACCCCCCTGTAGCTGAAATAAATGGAACTCCAGAATAGATGGTTGCGGCCCAAGGGAAGAGGTTTCAGCCTTGGCTCATTTTAACTGTGCCCATAGTGTTTGTTTGTGATATTGTTCACTCCCCTGTAATTGAATTGCTCTGCCAGGATTGAATGAAAAAGTGCCCACAGAAAGGAAGAGTTTAAAAAGGTAACTGTATACGTGGTAATTTCTGTTGTAATATTTGATGTTTGTGACAGTTGAACATTGCAGAGGGGGAAAGCAAATGAGAATTTGATGGTTTGCTTAAAGTTGAGATTCCAGACCTGTATCGAGCACACAGCTGACTCGAAGAAATAAAATAACCAAATGTTTAGAATGTTTAAGAGCAAACACTAGTGAAGGTCAGCTGCTTTTAAAAACAAACTTGAATTCAAAAACCTTGGGATGCATGTAGTGTAATACATTTATCCGTGTCAAAAACTGTTAGTCTTTTAAGTGAAATACAGTTGGGAAGGCTGGATCTGCACAAATCTGCTGTGAAAAATTACAGCAGATCAGTGAGGACAGCAAGTCAATGCATGTAAATTAAAAGCTGCAAGGATGTCTGTCTTGAGAAGTAAATGGTGGTGTTGTAGTGCTGTAGCTTAACTTGAAGCAGAGATTAATGCATCAAAAAACCCCAAAAATTCTTAAAATGTAAATTTTAAATTGAAGTTCTTGAAAGATTTCAACTTGTCTTTATTGAGATTTACAGGTTAGAGTTACACTGGGGAGAAGAGGTAGCTGAGGGTAAATAAACTTCCTTCTAAATAAAATTCCTTCTAAACTACAAATCTAGTACAATTTTAATCTTCTTTAAGAAAGACAAAAATTCTCTCTAAGCTAGTTAGTATTTTGTAAAGCTACATCCTATCCCAGCTTTAATGTATAGAGTTGAAAATAATTATTTTGCAGAAAGTAATGCAAAATCCAGAGGAACAGAAGGGAAATAATTTAAGTAAAAGTAGTGCCTCCTGAATGCCTCTTTTTCAAAGGTCTCTTTCATAGTTTTCTTAAGATGGGAAACTTAAACCCACAGCAAGCAAAAAAGTACCAAAACTAGCCTCACCAATAAACCCCAAACAGTAAAACGCAAACTTCCAGAATACCTAAGCCAGGGTCAGTGCTCCATTGCACCTGCATCGTACACTTCCAGCATGTCTTGTAACACCTTGGAGCTGGGAGCTCACGTGTTACTGCACATAACTGGAGTGAATTTACAGCTCCACAGGTACAGTGTATTGTGCTTTATATCAAATCCTGGCTTGTGATACCTAACCTAAATTTGCTCAAAGAGACAGGCTGTGTGGGACAAGAGCTAATTGTAGGGTTCTCTGTGTTTTCAAGCCCTTCTGTTTGGAGAAGAGGCAGGCAAGTGAATGGGAGACTTCAACATCAGATGTTCTTTGCCTGTCCTGCATGCAGTCTGATGAGGAGGCATCCAGAGGAGGAGTAGTTGGCTGTGGTGACATTTTATAGCTGTGAGGAAGCTGGAGAGCTGTGAAAGAAGGGCGTATTATAGCTCCAAGAGGATGAAACAAAAGCTGTTTGTGGTGTCCTTTCTTTGAATTTTGTTAGTAAGATGGCTCTGAGAAGAGCATCAGACCTGTGATGTTTTTCAGGTATAGCTTTGTTTGCTCTTGGGATTGCACACTAGCTGTTGAGCATAAAACCTGGTTTTGCTGATAACAGTATTTTCAGAAATGCCCCTCACACAGTGAGCCAGTGGGATTGTCTCTGGCCCATAGTTTTCTGCCTCTTGGCACCGAATCGTGCTGGTGCCCAGAACTTGAACACATGGTCAAATTGTTGCACAGGAGGTGAGCTGTGGTGCTTGCCGTTCAGGTACTTGTGTCCAGTGGCAAATGAAGGTAACTTCACTTAGTTTAATTGATTCTCAAATGCAGATTTTTATATCAGACCCTGTGCCACAGCCAAGGAGCCTGCAGACAAGCAAGCACCACAGTTAGCAAATGCAAGGTGAATTTGTGTGCTGCAGTCACCCTGTTTCTGACCAGCAATAGAACATGAACTTTGTGTCATAATCCTGCTAAGTCTTTGGAAATAGGTGGGACACCACATAGGTTCTTAAGCATTTTAAATAAGCTTCTGCATTCCCATTTTGCTACTCTGAATGTAAAATTAGCCCAATAGTGTGTTTTTTTTCCTCTGTTGCTGACCTGTGTAATGTTCTCCTGCAGACTCAGTTCCTCCTTTTTGGCTGTTTCTTTTTTTAACTTAGGTTTTGTTTTGTTTTACTGTGAATGTGTGGAGATTTCATGTGGAGGTTTTTATGGGGGAGTTTTTTCAGGTTTTTTTTTCTGGAGTCAGTGAATCAGGAATACCTTTCACATCCGCCCTTGTGAGCTTACCCAAGGCAGATGAACAAAGATCTCTTGTTGTATGCAGCTTTCTCAACAACTCAGGGCACTGTTAATATTGCCCTGTCAAATCAATTTATTTCAGAAAGAGAAGCAGCACCTGTCAGGGGAGTACAGTGTCTGATAAGCGAGGGTGCTTCAGGGGAGCTGGCCAAGCTTCAGACGCCAAGCTTCATTGCCTGCCCCATCACCTGAAAACTTCTCGTTTTCTACGCTCCGCACTAACATGTTACACTGGATACAGTCCTGCTCCAAACAGGCATTTCACAAGGGCTGGGGAATTCACTGCAGAACAGCCTGTTACATTTTAGTTACCTGTGTTTGGGGTGCATGTCAGTGTGAGTTGAAAAATATATTTTAAAGTTCACCTTAGGTTATAGTATCTTGTGCGTGCTTTCTTTTTTAATAAAATCACTTCTTGGGGAGTTGGAACTGCCTCTGGTCTGACTCCACACAGTGGCTGATTAAAATACTTGATCCATTACCTTTCCTACTTGCTTGGGCTCTTCTCTGTGCTCATGCTTGTATGTGTCTTTAGAGGAAGGTGAGTATTTTACTTTGAAAAAAGAGTCCTCTGTTACATGATTAAACTTGAAATAATACTCAGATTTTCTTTGGACAGCTGCTGATAAGTAGTTTCCTTGAGACTTTGAATCAGGATTCTGTTGTGTTACGGGAAGCATTGAGGGAGTGGGAACAGTTCAATAATGAACAAAACATTAGTCTCAGGTCATCAGGTGTGCTTGTTCCTGTTGCCATGAGGGCTCTCACTGAGACTGAGCTTCCTTGGGTCATCCCAGCTCTGTCTTGTGGAGGTGAGAGCATCTTATGATGAGCAACATTAAGCTGATGAATTCCTCTAATTCTACATTAGAACTGTGAAAAGCCTGTTTGGGATTGGATTGTCAGTCAGTTAGGGTGGCTGTCAGTGGCAAAAATACTTTCAGTTTATCCTGTTGAAGCAAAATACTCCATGATGTCAGGATCTCCAAAAATCCTAGGTCAGGCTGTGTCCCTGAGGGCTCTGCCCAGCCCTGTTTGTTTATTTGTTTGAGGTTTTTTGTTTATGTGTTTTGTTTTGTGGTGTTTGTTGGTGGTGGGTTTTTTCTTCCCTGTTTTAGTTGGCTGCTGTTGGAATATGTTTTCAGTGTGGCAGGCAAGGAGGCTCCTGTAGCAGTGACTTCCCAAACTTCACTAATAGGGAAGCTGTTGTTTTGTGATTCCTTGAACGTGCTGGGTACTTGGGCTTGTCTGATCAATAGGGTTTGGTTTGAAAACCTGCCAATGGATTACAGAGCCTCTAGCATTTGCTGCATAATGCTAACAGATCCCTGTGTTTAAGGGAGTGCTTTGCTTTAAGTTAATTTATTCAAGTGAATATTCAAACAAAATTTAAAAGAAAAAAATCTCAACAAAATGTCTAAGCCTAAGATAGACCTTTTATAAAATACTTTCCTCAAAAAGAGAAAACCCACCCTTCCCTGATGAAAAATGCCTGTTCTCAGTCCGTTCATTTCAGGATTGCTCTGAAACAAAACTACTCTGGCTTTGGTCCAAAATCAATCTATGAATGTGTCAAAAATGTGATAAATACTAATCAAATGTAATATAATGAATCAGCTGTGACATTTTATTATGGAAATTAAACTTCATGCAAAACCTTGCCTAAGGAAAATAAATTGTCAGGGAAAATACTAATTTTCATGTGATAATTAAGTTTTTTTTTCCTTTCATTTCCATGTCTAAAAACGTTTCAGTTTCACTTTTTATAACAGGCATTTGGTATGAAAGCCATTTCAAGAAGGATTTAATTTATGGAATTGAAAAGAATTGCCTCTCCCACTTAATTGCAGGAAAACAGAACTGATGTAGGGAATGGCAGTGCTGTTTTGAGGGTCAGAAAGATCTAAAAGGTTGAAGAACCAACTTGCACTTTCTCATAACCCTTCTAGGCAGTTATGCTGCTGTCCAGTGGTATGATGCCTGTTTTCCTTGCCAGGTTGGGCAGAATCTTGCGTGTTGGTGTATTGTACTTGTAATGAAATGCTCCTACAACTTGGGAAGAGCCTCAGTGGACTGCTGGGCTTGCTCTAGGGACATAGTCCTAAGGGTGAAACATTAATAATAAAATCATAGTTTGCCATGTGTGCCTGGTGGATCTACCTTCAAGGTCTTTAGTTTGTTGACCTCTTGTGGGTCTGTATTGAATCAAAAGGGATCTCTCTGGCAGACTGGGTCTGGTGTGATGTGCTCACAAGCATATGCCAAACCCCTTTGTAAGCTGCCTAAGCTCTGTCTTATGAGCAACAAATGTCTCTTGCATTTTCCCCTTTCATCATCATCCTTCCCAATTTCCATCTCATCTGCATTCCCAGCCAGCCATGATCATTGTTATGTTTAGTTGTTGTTTGGCTACATTTGCTTTCCTGCAGCGTTTTTCACCACTTTGTACGTGACAATAACATCCCTTCTTGGGTGTCATTTTGCCAGCCCAGGCAGGTTAAGTTCTTTGCATTGACGCCTGTAAGACAGGGTCTCTCTTCTTTGTGCAATTTTTCTGTCTGTTCAGTTGACTGTGTTGAGCTTGCTGTTCTTTAAAATGAGTGACTCCTGCTTTGCACAGTATGTCAGAAATGGTCTAATATCTGCTTTCTAATGTAAGGTCTTAAACAGTAGTATTGAACAGATGATCCTTATTCTGTCTGATCATTTCTGTTGGGTTTATCTTTATTGTTACATCCTGAAGGGACATTTACCCACTTTGTTGTATCACAACCACCTTGTGGTTAGCTGTTACTCACAGAATTTCCTCGTCATTTCCAACTGGTAAAACTCATAGCTGCATCCAGAAGTTTTTATTAGTCTCCAAGCACATGACCCACCACTTTCGCTTCACTGAAATTTTTCTGTAGCTGTTACTCATCAAACCTGTGCGATCTTTTCCATAGGTTAGTCCAGTCCTCCTGCCTTGGCAGGGTTTCTCAGCTTGGAGCTGTCATCTGACAGATTTCATCAGTGCAGTTTTACCTTTTGTGTAAGTGCTGCTCATTAAAATGCCAGGTCAGATTGGTGTCACAGTTTGTCCTTGACATGACAATCCCCAGTAATAACCTCTGTTGCAGCTTGACTTTATTCCTTGACACTGCTTGTAACACAGATGTTTTGAGTGGATTTCTTGGGAATATTTCAGGCTACTTAATATTTTATCACTTTCAAATTGCAGTGTACAAAAGCCCTACTATATATAGAACTGTGTACTCAGTTTTAATAATATTATTTCATTATAAAGTAAATGTATAGTAAGGGTATTCAGTGCAAGAGTATCTGTGAAATTGTCTTTTAAATAGTCCTATTAGTCAAATGAAGCACTTGCACTACACCTGTGATACTGATTAACATGATTAATGTCCTGACAGCCCAACAATGTTATGTTCCACCAGGCAGATGTGCTAAGGATCTCCTGAATTTGGCCATCCTAAGCAGGGCTGAAAGCAGGCATGGCATGTAATTTTGGAAAAAGCCGAGCGCACTTCTGTATCACCACAAATGGTACTGCTTGGCTGTTTCTGATTAAACCACCCCTGGCATCCACATTAGTTAGGGTTGAGTTTTCATACCACAGGACCTTGAGCTCATTTTCCCTAACCTTTCTCTTCCTCCAGCTGCAAATGTTATGGACTATTATTTTTGATACAACATGGTTCATATGTTCTGTTTTGTCATTATCTCTTGCTTTGGTCTCTTGACCTGCCTGATTCAACTAAAGTCTCAGAACCAAGACACTATCACAGAATTCAATCCCTCAGGGCAGATCCTCCTGTGAAGGTTCTCTTTAGATCTTGAATCATGAGGGGTCTTAGAGGAATGCATTTTGCTTAGTTGAGATATTTGTAAAACTCATGGGTTTAAATTCTTTCATCCTTCAAACTGCTATTTTGTGATTCCCTTAAACACAAAGAGAAGATTCCATTCCTCATGTATTGGTTCTTCCATCTTCCTTGTCCTTAGCATGACATCACAATTGCTAATGGTCTGATTATGCACTCGTGCTGTGCATGTTGGCTTCTCTGGAGGCTTTAGCTGACACTGGTGAGAGACGCAATGAATGGGAACAGAGAGAGAGCATCCAAGCTCTCCAGCTAGTTTGCAAATTATTGGAATAGATGGGAAGGAAAAGAGGAACAGAGAAAGCCATCTACTGAGGACTGCAGTACAGCTTACTAGCAGTTCTACTGGAGCTCTGGTTTCTTTACTCTAGCCAGGAGACGTACAACATTTCATGGTAGTTTGCTAGTGCCTGATTATACAAGCACCAGAAAGTTTTATGCAGTTTATAAAATAAGATTTCCCACTGTAGTGGTACATTTTGTATTTGTTTTTGAACATGACATTTTTGGCACTGTAGAGGAAAATAAGTTGGAATTGGATCTTTGCTACATTCTTCTTTGTTATATTATTTTTTCTGTTTCACTGTGATCCCTCTGTTTCATGCTTGATCAAGTTATTTGGGAAGTTTTCAGAAATTCTTCAGCTTCAAGGAAAGGCATTTGGACGCTCAGTGTGGCACTCTAGCTTGATAGAGTATTTTTGGCCTTCTATCACAGAGATAAAATGCAGAAAGCCTTACTGAAGAAAACGAATGGTGTAGACCATCATCTGTTTAAGCACTGAACAATTTATGTTGACAGTGTGACTCTTACACACTGTAAAGAATCAGTATTTGAGACAAAGCTGCTACATGTCCCTGTAGGTACTTTGGATTTAGGTCTGTCAACAAAGTATGATTGTACAGTGAGTGATTGCTGGTTGCATTTAGAATGCTTAAATACAACTTTGTTCTTTTAAAACAGGTGATCTGTCACAGCTTGTCCACTATACCTTCACAAAGTCAGTGTTTTGACATTCTCCAGACTGGCATCTGTAAATATCTGGTAAGTACCACTTTGTCTTCTACGTTAAACTTGCTTGTGATAAATTTGCTAACAGTCCATTAATCCTCAAATCCACTTATCCTATATCCTTCATATATAATTGCAGCATTTGCAAAAGCTTTAAAAAAGATTTGGGGGAGTTTAAAAAATACGTAATAACTGTTGATATTTAAACTTATATGAGTAATTTCGCTCAGATTTGTGACTACTTCAGCTTGTCTTCAAGGCAATTTGGCCACAAATTAAACACTTTTTGGTCTTTTTTGCTTTTCAAAAGAGCAACCAGCAGCTTTAGATGAGGTTTTTTACCTCATCAATGTATATAAGTATCTAAATTATGCCAAGAAGATGGATCCAGGTTCTTTGTAGTGCTGAGCAATAGGACAAGAGGCAACAGGCAGAAGCTGATGCACCGGAAGCTCCATTTGACCATGAGGAAGAACTTCTTTACTGTGCAGGCAACCATGCCCTGGAACAGATTTGCCCAGAGATGATGTGGAGTCTCCCTCACTGGAGATATTCAAGAACTTTCTGGACACAATCCTGTGCCATGTGCTCTGGGATGGCTTGAGCAGGGAGGTTGGACCAGATGACCCCTTGTGGTCCCTTCCAGCCTGACCTATTCTGTGGGTTTTAGACTGTCTTCTAATACCGAACATACATGAGTTGAGGTTGGGATGGCAAAGCCAGAGCTGGGTAGCAGAATGGTCAAAGACAGAATTTGCAGTTCCCTGTGATGCTGCATGATGAGAGGGAGGACCACAGGGTCTGCCTCTGCCCTTCTGTTGGGGAGGTTCTGTGATCTTACAAGGGTCTGCAACTCCCTTATGGAGCCATACTGAGAAGTTACTAGACCAAAGCTTCCATAAGGAGTAGCTTACCTATAACTATAGTCTGGATTTTTGGGGGTGGGTGTTGACTTAAATCGACTTTTAAAAAGGCTTATATGTTCTACTGCCCTGTCCTTTTGAGAGCAAACAGTTAAGTGGGTTTTTATGGTTGGCAAGGCTGCTGCCCAAGGTCTCAAACTGGCTGCTGACACCTCACAGGGAGCAAAGGCACCATGGAGGCAACATCCCATGTGAGAACTTACTTGAGGAGCCTCATCTACTGGATTTTATATAAATTGAAACATCTCTCTCTGTTCCTGTCATCATTCAGATTGGCTGACCAGCACATTCCATCAGTAGTGTTGGCTCAGTTGGTCTTCAGGCTGGTTCTTTACATGCATCTAGATCGTTGCCATTATTTCTTATTTGTGGTTGATCAGGAAGATGATTATTCATTTTTATCGTTTGGTGCCTCAGTGTCCTGTAGTATTCAGCAGGGTCATGGTGACAGCTGCAGTCGCACCTTCTGTCAGGCAGGACCATCATCATCCTCCTCCTTCTGCCTCTGCACCTGACTGGCACAGGGTCAGCCTGGGACAGCAGTCTGTGCTCGTGCCCTTGAAATACACCCAGTGTCTTAGGCTGGAAGGACTTAAAAGTTTCAGCCTGTAGTTCTGTATCTCTTACCTCTCACAAGTAATGGTATGAATGAAATACATTTCACATTTCTGTAGCTTGTACTTTATTGATCTTTTTTCTAAACATTTCTAAAAGAAACAGCTGACCTTGTTAAGTGAACCAGCTGCCTCTGTCAGCTTAAAACTGTGTGCTCGCAGGTGAGCAATTAGACTACTCTCAAACTCCTGAAATAGTTTTTTAAAGGTAAATGGTGCCACACTAGCAATGCATGGGTTTTTTTATGGCTTTACAGGACAAAAATCTAGGGTACTTATTCCATAGCACTTCAAAATTTAAACTGCTTTCTAATTCACTGCCTCTACACAAAAAATAATTTTTTTCTAAATTTTTTCTAATTGCCTATAAAATTCTGACTCAAGATGATGTTCTCTCTTTAACAACAGCAGAGCATCATCCCACTTTGGGCTTACCATATATTTCACTAGCTTTGATTTACCTTGGCTCATAAAGCACCTGTTGGGCTTCAAAGGAGACTCAGCCTGGTGACAATCCAGTAGAAGCTTTCCTTTCTGTAGCATAAATCAGAGTTTCCTTCTACCTCAGTGACTGCTCACTTCCATTTCAAGACTCGGAAGGCCTTCCCTGCCCCATGATATATGCTTAAAAGGAAAGACCTGTTCTGTCCACAAGATTGTTTGTGCCTGTACTGTTGTTCAAAGCAAGGCTCAATGCAGTGCTGAGTTTTTCAAGTATGTTTGAGATGCATATCTATTTAGAAGGGATGGAATGAAGATGTCATTTAAACCTTCTGTTGTTATGGGTGGCAATTTTTTGGGAAAATAGGGATTTGAAAAAATGCAGTGGTCTGTAGAGTTTGAACAGAAACAAAGTAATACATGTCAACATAGGAAGCTCTAGGTTTGCTTGTATCCCAGCAAAAAATCCTTTGTATAAAGTGATGAACTTGGGTTGTTGGTTTTTGGTCTCATTTTAATACAGGTTGGATTGGTTGTAATACCCGATAGCACAGCTGGATCTGTTCTATGTGCCATAAACAAGCTCTTGGATCAAGCCTGCATCATAAGTGAAAACCTGCACAGGTTCTTGGCCTCTTGTTGTTACAGTCTTCTGTACTTCCTGCTAACTATAGACAGAGAGGATGCAGAACATCTACAGAAAAGGTAAAGCTGCTCTTCTTACCATCTTGTCTCTCTCTTTGCAGCCACAAGTATTTAGAGATGTGAAATGAAAGTATACACACATACACCCCCCCATGCAGAGTTTGTTTTCCTGTCTTTTGCTTACTTCAAATTAGTACTCAGATTTAAGAAAAACAGCTGCAAAGTTACCTGGAATTATTTAAAACAGTAACTGAAGGTTACATCTCAAATTGTACTACGTGGATGTCAAAACCATCCTGATTTTGTAAAGGTGGATATTTATACCTTAACCTTTAGCCTTAACTTCATTAGATATATTGAAAAGCACCATGCAAAGGATTTGGCTTTATGAGTATGTACTCTTAACTGATCTGATATTTCAGTTTTAACAAAACTTCTCAGGCATCATTACATAGACTGCAAATCCATTTGATTTAAAAAACCCAAAAGCTACAGATAACAGATTCCTATAAGTTCACTGGAAATGCTGAAATCTCTTTAAACAGGTCAAACTTTTCCATATACAGAAAAGTTGTTAAAAACTTCCTGAAAAATTAATTAAAGCCCAAGTCCTCCTTCTCTTACTGTATTTAATGACTTGCATATCACCAAGAGCTGAGTCCATTATTTAATTTCTTATGAATCTTAAACAAATATTCAGGTGTACCTGAAACATGACTGAAACAAAAACCTCTTCCCAGCTGCATCAAGCAGAAATTGCACGGTGTGAGAGGTTAAGCAACATTTGTAGCTTGCAGGGCAGTACCTTAATTTTTTTTCCAGTGCTGTACGTAATTTTGGAATATTTTCAAGGTTGGCATTTTCTGGCACAAATTTTCTGCTTTGCCACTAATTACGGTGAATGCAGCAGGTATCACTGAATCCATAGAAGCAGGTTTCTTTGTACAGCCATGCGGCCAGTTCACAGAAGCATCCGTGAAATATTTGTCCTCAATCATTTCAGTTTTTATTATTTCTTCCTTTCAGGGATATGCTGTGGGGATCATGTATTTCTGCATTAGCACTCCTGCCACGATTACTGAGGCTGATGCTGCAAAGCCTGCAAGTGAGCAGGATCTGTCGGGAAGAGCTGCCCGTTGTTGCTCAGTTGCTTCGCTTACTAATGCAGCACGGGCAGCTCAGGAGCCATATGATCACAAATGAGTTTCTGGTGCAACAGATCATCAAGGACATCATGGTATGAAAATACTTGTTTCCCAAAGACTACATGTCATGTTTATTTTAAAAGAATATTGCAAATGTTCAAGAGCTGTTTAGCAAAACTTGTGGTGTTTTGCTGTGGGTGAACTGGGTTTGTTGTTGGGTTTTTTAAGCTACCTACGTATCCTGAGAAGAGGGAATTCCTGGGCCATGAGCTGCACTGGTCTGTTGGTGGCATTTCTTCTTAGACTGGGTTAGAGAGTTTTCCTGCACTGGTAGAACCATGCTCATTTGCATTTTAATTGTCTATAAATTGCAGAATTGGAAAGTAAGTGAGCCAGTCTAATTAAGAGTAAGGAAAGCACATCTGGTGTAATTCACACACTTGAAAATGTAATGACTTAGTGTACCCAGTTGTAACGTTTTATTATTTGGACTTTAACAGACACACCGTGTTGAAATGTATAAATGAGAGGAGCAGTGTCACTGTGTGCAGGGGAACAAGGCTGTCTTGTACCTTTAGCAGTGCACCTGATTAACTGTAAAAAAGCCAAGTTTTGCAAGTGCTGTTGAGGAAATTGAGTTTTACCTTTTTTCTCCTTCTTCCTAGACACTGAAGAGTGGTGAAGTTCAGGAGCAGTGGCTCACAGACCTCCATTACTGTTTCAACATCTACCTTGCCTCTCATCCCCAGCCACCTGGCCCTATAAACACAGTATATTAAAGAGGTCGAACTGCATTTATTGTAAAGCATTTACTTCTATTTAGTTTTGAATGGAAGATGTTGGAACAAAGCTTGTCAATTTTTTTGTAAGTGAAACAATAAAAATTTTACAGAGAACTGCAATACCTCTATTGCCTTGTTTTTCAAGCAAGTAGATGTTACTGGAAGGTGTTTTAGTACAAGGGGGTGGCTACAGTGAGGGGTGTTAAAGAAAATCCAGTCCTTGATGCTGCCAAGCTTGCAGAGAAACAGACTTACATTGAACTCTGCTCATCTCCTATTTTGAAGCATCATATTTTAAAAAATAACATTGTGTATTATCAAGTAAAAAAAATCAAAACAAATATACTTTAAAACTAGAGTAACATCTTTTTATTTTTGCTGAGTTCATATTTTTAAATACTTTGTGCAAGGTAAATACTGTACACTGTGGCACAAGCTATTAAAAGAACTATTTTTTTTTTTCCTAGAATAGGACCCATCTTTTCTTGCTTCTCTATTTCATGGACATAGAAAAATAGTTATTAAAAAAAAAATAGTGATAATTTCAAAGGGTAGGAAACACTGCTCTGATAGTTTCCATAGGTTGTGAAAGCAATTTCTTTAGTGTTTTTTGTTAACATGTCTGCATTTCTTTCCAAATCCATAGCAAGCTAAAGAACAATTGTTTCTTCAGTAGAGTAGTGAAGCATGAAGGCTGTTCTTCCATTCCTACTTGGATTTTGGAATCCATTTAATGAATTTGAGGTAAAATTGAACATTGGTCTCTCAGAACTGTAACATCTTTAGTACAGTTTCCCTCTTCTTTAAAGATGTTTGGTGAACACATTCAAAATTCCTACTTTACAACGGAAAGCTGTGATAGCCCCCACAACATTATTGCAATAGTGGGCTTCATTTCCTGTCTTCAAATGCAATTCAGATTTCATTCTGTGTTGGTAAAGAAGTTAACAGTTGCATTTAAAAACAAATTTGTACACAAAATGAGTCCAGCTCCTTAGAACTTTTCTTGGCATGTAATGCTGTGATAATACGAAACTGAAAATGTGTTCAAGTTTATTATGTCATATATGGCCTATACATTATGAAAGATAACAGTTGTTCTGGAAAGGATTTTAAATTCCAAACATTGTTTTGCTTAATGCTTGAGTCTTGTATTTTTTGGTTTTGCAGCAGTGGTTGGTCTCAGGTTGTATGAAAATTGCCTTGATTTTCCCATGTTCTCCAGCAAATTAACACACTGTAGGTTGCTTACTGTAAAAGAACAAAACAGTTTTGATGAGTAACTCTAGTGGGTAAATAGAAGTTTTATCTACACTGTGTTCTAGATTTCTTAAGCAATGAATCTGCTATGAGCAGAACATGCCTTTTTCCTGGCATCTCACTGCTGATTGTCTCTAAATAGAGTTTGGTTTCTGTGGCACTGGGTGCAGCTTGTGTGGAACATTGATGCTGCTGCTGCTGCTCCTGTGTGGGACTTCAGCAGCCTCTCATGGTGCAGCTCAACTCATGATTTATCCCCATAAATGAATGAAGGGTTCCAGACTAACACAACACTCTTGGCTGAATTTGCTGAAGAGCAGCAAGAGATTTTGTTGAGCAATGTTTAGCAACATGCGGTAGGTTTTGGGCCCTTTCTAGAAAGTTGGGGTAACTAGTCCAGGGCTAGAGTGTGTGCTCTGAATTGTTAGCAAGTGAGAATTATGGCAGCTGCCCATTCTCTGTTTTGAGTCTGGCTGAATGTTTGGGCTCATGCAATATTTTTTTTATTTCCTGTAATATGCGTGTTTTCCTTTCCCAGTTTTGTAAAGATTAGCTGCAAACATTTCAGTGCTTTATCCCATTTGAGCCAGGGTCATCCCAAGTGCAAATCCAAATGTTTCATTGAGGGTGTGAGCTCCACACATCTTAAGGACCTCTTTCTAATGCCAAGAGTTGCAAAACCACTCCTTTGCAACTCTGAACACACGTTAATGTCTACAGTGAAACAAAGAACCAGGCTGGCTGGTTCTGCTGCAGAGCACATCTTCCAAGTGCCATTTGCTGAATTGATAAAGGGAATCTATTTAATTAAAAAACAAACTAGAAAAAGAACAAATTCCAAGTTCTGGAATATTTTAATGGTAGCAATCTTAAAGGCCCTATTTGCTAAAATATTCCAAAGCACCTACCCCATGTCTGTATCCTGTTACATGCTCCTTTTCTACTGTCACTGCCTGCCTTACTGAACATTTCCTTTGAACACCTTCTGTATATCCCCCATTCCAAAATGTTTGACTAAAGTGGGTGTCAGTCCTGTTACAGATTTGTCACCACACACTTCTTCCACAAGCTCTATGAACATTAAAACCTGGGCTGACAGTCAGCCTTCACCTTCCCAGATGTATCTTGTGCAAGGGAAGAATCAAACTGAACAGTCCATTCTGACCTACTCCAGGCACCTACGTCAGAAACGGAGTATCTGGCATTAGCCACTGACAGCTCTGAACTTTTCCAACAAACGTAATGTTGTCATGCACAAAGGCAGGCAGATGAAAAACATGTTATTGTCTTTTAAGTAAGGGCTAAAGTTCCCTGAGCTCCTATTAGGTGAATAAAAGTAGGTAGTGTTCTAAAGGAACTGGGCAGAGTTCCTATCACTAACCTATTCGTCACCAAGTTATGAAAGCAAAGGCCACTCCAGCATGAAGAGAAAGCCTTTTTATTTCAGAAGACAGGGAGATCTGTTGTCCTGAAAAGTTAAACGAAAAGAGCTAAAAGCTCTTTTAAAATTTAGATTCATATCTGCATGAAGAGGTGGCAATCAAACACCTGTCTGGTCATGCCTCTTAATTAAAACAGTTCTCAGTGAAAGAAAAAGGCCTCTGTCTCTTACTGAGGCAGAAACTTGCCTATAGTTCTAACAAACCCAAGTACAGGTCTGCTGTCAGGATTTCCTTCTGATTTCAGAGTTGTGTTAAACACTTGGAAAATGTCTTTTACTTCCCTTTGCAAATTACCTGAACTACTGTCTCCCTGAAGCAGTTGTTGTGTTCCCATTTAGCTGTGGCCTGTCTCTGACTGAGGTGTAGCACAGCCAGGAACATCAAATGCCAGTGGGGCACTAAGCCTTCATGTGGTGACCAACATTACCACAGCTCCCAACCACAAGTATATAATACACTTTAAAAAGTCTGAAAAATGGCATTTAGTAAAGAAGGTTTTCATCTAAATGATTCAACATAAGGATAGAAGTGCAGTGATCAATTAAGCCCAAAAGTGGTGAAAGAAGGAGTGGACAATCACAACCGTTTGGCAGTAGTTTGGCAGTAGTATTTTGATAAGAAAGCCCAGTCCTTGAGCAGATTGTTTTCTTCTCTAAGAAGAAACCAATCTCATGTATATAAACATCAAAGTATTCTTAAAATGGATGTGTCCTACCTGAGACCAGCTGCACATCAGAAAGTTTCAGCTTAGAAGGAGGTCTTGTTGACTGACACACTCTGCCTTCCTGAGAACGTCCTTTAATAAACAATATGAACAGCTCTGTGTTTATCACATAAACACGGGGTCATGTACAGCTACAAACTAGTTCAGTAAGCTACAGCATTATTTTATCCTAAAAATTACTCTCATTTATGATGGGGAAACTCATGAGATACACTGTATGATAGAAAATTGTGACATCCACAACTGAAATTTAACTAAAGTTAAAATACATCTTGCAGTTGCTCTTTTTTTAAAAAAGAGAGAAAATAAATCTATTAGCTTTATTTGTTTTATTCTTTTTGGCTCTCTAAGCTACAGAGCTATGACAGAAGTGACTTACCACCTGTTAAAGTACATACAATTAGCATATCCTTACTCCAGCAGTGATCCACACTGTACAGGAACTCGAGGTCTAGAAGCAGGGCTTTACCTTTTCTTGAGATGCATTCCTTTGCATGTGCGCATTCAGGCACAGTGCAAAGCAGTGCAGAGTTATTATAAAAGACAATCTTGCTCTTTCCATAAAGACCACTTATCTTCATACAGGAAACATGGAACATATTCTTCAAATGAAAGTATTTTAAAAACAATACAAAACCAACTAAAGTTTAAAACAATGCTTTGAAAAACCAAATCATGATCCTGGTAGCCACTCTGCATGCATACACAGCCAGCTATCCTGAGCTTAACTGCTCTGTTCTCTTTCCACCTTGATATATGTGAGCAGCTCTGGCAATGGAATTATTTGATTGCTCAAGACCTGTGCTGAAACAATGTTGTATGGGGATTCAAATAGCTTTAGCAGCAGCCATTTTAAATCACAGAGTTGTTTGATTTCTTTAACATGAAACAGAAATACAATTGCCCAGAACACCTGAGATTCAGACTAATTTTTATAAACAGTTGAAATTCTTAACAATTAGGTAAGAACTGTATAGACAAATGCACTCTGTTATAAAAATAAAAGCATAATTATTTTAAATAAATTATAGTGAAGAGAAAATTACCATATATCTGTTTTAGGATGGACTGCTTGCTGGTTTTTATGGCTGAGCTGGTTTTGTTTACAGATTTCAGATTTTTACATGAAGGAACTGATTTCAGAGGGCTATGGTTCAGCTGTTTCTTCCAAGCAACCTGAATGAAGAAGGCAGCTGTCTCTTGTCTCCATTTGTCTTCATCTTCCTTGCACTGCCGCTTAGCACCAAGGAGCTGAAACAACTCCTGTCTTAGCTGGTAACTAGAGAGCAGAAAAGAGAAGAGCGCGTGTTTTAGGTGACCTGTTTTAACTTCCGTGCTTTCCACGCATCAGTTCACATGGTGGATTACATGAGTAACTGGGAAAACAGAGCTCCCACTGATGTGCTAAGTCACTTGGATGCGAAATGTTTGTTCAGAAGAAAAAGTAGAAGTTGGGTTCAATTTTGGATGCATCCATTATTTCACACAGTAAAGATCTGGCAGTACAGGTATCAAAAGTTACAGTGCTTCAACATCAGCTTCTAAACTGCTTTATAAATAGAAGACAATGAGAAGACAAAACTATAAATATTTATGGTAACAGTATAACCAATACTGTTCCTCATTTTCACAGGTTAATAACACCAGACTTTCTTGTGTGCCTTACCACTTTGTGTCCTTAGTCAATCAGTGCAAGAGACAACCCAAATCTACCTCCTGTGGGTTCAGCTGCACATTTCCTCTGCAGAAAACTGAGCTGCTCTCTACCCGTCCTCTGAAGATGCTCCCCTCACCTTGTTTTCAGCAATCTGTGTTTTTTCCCTTGCCTTCAAAGGCTCCTGTCTTCTTGCCCCAGCTGCTTTGATCTTACACACAGTCACAGCCCTCTGCCGAGTGGCAGCAGCAGATTATCTGTCCTTCTTCACACTCCGGTGGCAAATGGCACCGGCAGCAAGGAGTTGTTTGGTTTTGTTTTTTTCCCTTGAATCGGACATAAGTATTCAATCGGATATTGGCATATCACACTCACAAGTCAATTAACTGGCTTAGCAATTAACTGAATCCTCCCAGTACAAACCTGTCACAAATGAGCATTGAGTAACACTTGTGAAATATTAATTATAAGTGTTTGGTAACAGGCCAAAACACATTGATCATCATCCCCTCTGGCACTCAAAAAGGTTTCTACTGGATGCTCCAGTAAAGCAAAGGAGGAAGGAGAGAGAGGTGAGTTTTTTCTGTTGCTCCCTCTGCAACAAGTTCTAAATTAAAACAAAAGACAACAAGCCACATACAAATTGTTTAAATATATGTTCTAAGCCAATGAACTATATAATTCAAACAAAGCAGCAGCCATATACAAAAAATGAGTACATAAAAGCACAATAGAATGCCAAAGGGGGATGATATGCTCCATTACAGCCCAAATAATTTTAAACTTTCAATAAGCGTAGTAAATTACCTCTGAAATTCACTGGGTGAGACAAATGTATTTAATCTTAATTTAGTGAAGCTTCAGAATTCAGGCGTGTACTGTTATGCAGCTCATTAAAGTACATAACAAATGCAGACAGCAACTGCATCTTGCAGGCACTGCAAGTTTCAAAGCAAGGTATGAATTCAGAACAGGAGTATCATTGAGAAACAGAGGGAAAAGATACTGTTTTCTTAATTAACATGCCACTTTTTACTTTTCAACAGGGTGAGAGAGGAAGAGAGTGAAGGAGCACAGTTACAGTGACTTGCTAACATAACTTGAGCTAAGGATGGGTTAAGTGAATACTGCTGTAGAAAAAACAATTGGGGAACTGTTTTATACTTGAACAGAAAAGAATACTAAGGCACTCTCTTGGAATTCAGTAATTACTGCCAAATGCCTTTGCTGATACGTGAAATGACCCATTCACAGTCACTCCACCTTTGCACCCAGCTGTGATTTCATGTTTGTAGAGAACTTCTGGTAGTTTTTAGCAACAAGAAAACAACTGTGAGGTTCTGACACTGAGAAGATGTAGGCAGTTATCTGTAGGGCAAGTGCACATTGTTTTAATTCAGCTCTCTCATAACTGATCATTCTGATCCTAGTGAGAAAAAAGGAGAATGGGACCAAGTTTGATACAATATGGATTTGACATGGTGCCTTAAAAAAATACCCAATGCTTAGTCAACAAAACTACTGCACATAAAAGCAACGTGGAATATCCATGCAGAACAACAAAGCTGGCAAGTATTAGTCATTGTTACAGAAGCTTTAATCTTAAAAACTACTGCTGGCCAAAGTATGCACACAGCAATAATATATTAAAAAAATACAGCTTGACTCCAGTGGGAGAACAACAGTGACAGAAACCAACTTATTCCAGTTTCTGTGGACTTGCTGTGGGCCCTGGGGCATGGTACAGGAGCCAGTGCCCCCACGAGAGAGAACACAGACACAGAATCTGTAAGCCTCAATGAACAGGAGAAGCAATTAACCTTTGGCAAGCCACACACCTTAAAATACACTTTTGAGGAGTACATTTATAAAGTTTGCGGATTTGGGAATTGAAACATTCTCCTGAGAATGACAAGTTTAATGTACTTAAGTAGACCAGTACCAACCACTCTGCTGTTGTGTTTACCTTCAATGAGTAAATCAGGACTATACAATTTGCAGAGTGAGATAAATACATTTAGTTCTAATTTAGAGAAATTCCAGAACTCAAGCATGTACTTCTACATGTTTCTAATGTAGAATTACACAGAAGTGACAGTGTATTTTTTTGTTGCTGTCTACAAATACATGCTATTTACTAGGGCAAGTCTGGACCAAAAGCAAGCACAGGACAGTGGAAGAACTGCCAAACTAATGTCTCCTGCAGCCTTGCAGAATTTATGGTCTTTGTTAGTGTTCTGTAAGTTCTTGCAAACAGAACAAATATATTTATTTTTCACTATTTATAATTTAAATAACAAATGTAATTTAAACAATCTTTAATTCCCACAATTTCCAAAATGTTAAGTGTTAGTAAGTGCATGCACTTCTTGGAGAGATAGCACACCATCCCTGTTTCAGCAGTATAGAAAGGCCTATCAAAAATCAGATAATCAAAAGTGTAAATGGAATGCAGATTTCCCTGCAGGTAAGTCAGCTCAATGCAAGCCTTTAGATCCCAGTTCTTGTGAGGAAATTTGCACAAGCACTCACTACACATCATTCTGCTTTGACTTACAGCCATGGCCATGCATGTGCCTGCCCCCCTATTACAATAATATCAGCAATTTATAGTTTTTTGCATCCAATTAAATCGAAGAAAGCTAAACTAAAAACAAGAAAAAATAATAATGTGCATATTATATGCTTCCCCTACAGCTGTCATACTCTTCCTGCCCATTTTGATAAGGAATTAAATATTAAGGAACATGTACTTTTAGAATGACTGCATTTCTGGGGTTGAAACTCACACATTCATGAAAGCAGGATAATGCTGTGGAAAGCAAACACTGGCACAGATCTCTCTCTCTCCTGTTTGCTTCTTCTGTACAGCAGTTGTTCCTGCTTAATCAAGGTATTTAAGCTAGCTTCAAGTTTTGGCAATGAACACTCAAAGCTTCCAAACATCTCGTGGTTTGGTTATCTGGTTAAAAGTCAGGTCAGAGCACGATTTCAAGTGTGTCATTGAACTCCAGGCTTAGGCAAATCCCGATTCACATGCTCTAAAGAAGTATCAGTGCTTGAAACAGAAGTTTAACAATTGCTCTGATTATTAAAAGTCATCACTTACATTGCACTTTTTATGAACCTACAAATGTAATTCTAGGCAAATGGAACCCACTTCCCCTGGTGTGGAGAAAGTATTAATTTTCGTCATTTAGCACTGGCAATGTTGTAAGCAGAAGGACCAAATAAATGACATTGCTAACAAGCCTAGTTTAATTTTCGTCTAGTTGTATCTCACTCTTCTCTAGCTACTGAAACAGTAATCTTACCTTCTCCATGTCCTCTGTATGACTGTGGCAGCATAATTCTTCTTCCGAAACAGCTCTTTTCTTTTTCTTTCTTTTTCTATGATCTGCATTCGAATCTCTAAAGGGATTAGTTCAATATTTGTACTTTGCCATGGAACAGAACATAATTGATCATCTGCATTCCTGGATCCAATTATGCCTGTTTTTTCCAAGTTCGAACTATCATCAGAAGCAGAACATGCTACTGGGTTTCTTGGCACAGTCCTGGTAGGTTCTGCCTCAGCAGACAATAATGAGGAGGCTTTTTTTGCTATTTCATTGTTTCCCACTTTGTCAGTTTGTTCTACAGTGTGCAGGCTGTCATTTCTGGTGCTTACAAATGCTGTTTTGGCACTTCCTGGTCTACTAGAACCAGCTGGCGAACATCTCTTATAATTTACATCTTTATTTCTGGGTTTCTGCTGGTGCCTTTTGCTTTTGGAAGAAGCTTCACCCGGCTTTGAGTTTTGCACCGTTCCACTGGTAAAACCAACATCACAGAAGAGCACAGCCCTCCCTTCTCCATGGTCCCTCTTGCCAGAGGGAGGCTGACTTGGATCCCTCAGCTTTTCCCCAGCACTGGCAGTCCTACAGGTAGAAGCTGAAAGCCTCCTGCTCCTCCAAGCACAGGCACCCGTTGTGTCCCCAGCGTGTTCCTTGTGCTTTTCTCCCTGCAGTTCTGCAGCAGCTGCCACCTGATGTTTCACTTCAACTTTTGTTCCCTCGTTTGCTTTGCCACAATGGAAATGGACACAACTTGACTTGCTTTTGATGTGTTTCCTCAATGAATCTTTAGACAGAGAAATGGAAAATGACATTCAGTCTCTGATCCAGCAAAACACAGTTTATGTCTCTGAGTTTTGCCCAGTTACCTTTGAGGCACACTAGGATTCACTTAAACATCCTGGCATCATTTCAATAACAAAAAGAGAATGCATACCAAAAAAAGGCGTAGCATTCTTTCAAACACTGACTGACTGGACTGAGCTAGAGGATAAATCTTGTTCAAAAACAAGAGTTACCATTTCTCCATTAACTTTCTTCAGGTGTACCACAGATATCAAATATCTATATCTGATATATATCTATAATCTTATTTTCTCCAGAGAGTGCAACTAATAGTACAATTGCCAACAACCTGTTTTCACATATTCTAGATATTTTTACAGACACCATAAGACACTATTACTGGTGTTTTTCACTACTTCAGACAGAGTAAAAGAATCTGTATCTTACTCTATCCTGCTGCATAAATTGCGCAAGTGATGAAAGAATTTTAAACGATAGGAAAACAAAATGGGTCCTATATATAAAATACCCCAAAAAAGTGGACAAAGTGGATAATCAGTATAATTTTAAAAGATCACAAACCTTGCCTGATCTTACGACCCTCACTCTGAGGCTCTGCTGACAGACAACTCTCCTTTGAGGTCCCTTTGTCATGACCAGCTTTAGGAGAACCTCTGCTGTTTCTCCCTGGTTGGTTCTGTGAAGCATTGAGGGACAGAAGCCTCTTGCTCTGTGTGTCAGCTGCTTTGTTGGGTAACTGAGGGACACTGGTGGCCTTCTCTCGATTTGCAGGATTCTGTTGTACCCGAAACTTGTTTTGTTCCACGTTCTGCACCCCCTTCTGCAGCTTGGCTTCTTTCCTCTTACTTTCCTCTTCACGTTTCCTGCAATTACAGTCCATACAATAAGAATTTTGAAAATTAAATCTTGGGAGCATGTATCTAACTTGAACACACTCCTCTCTAAAAATCTGACACTGCCACAACAAAACCTTGACTTGACATCTTTTTTGTGAGAAAAGGACACACATTGCACTGAAATGTCTTAGCTTGATCCAAAACAACTGACTCACAGATACAGCCTAATGAAGGTTAAGTCCTTGTCAGCCAGCTGCCCATTCAGTTTGCAGTTGTTTTAACTGATCTTAAAATACTCACTTATTGAAAACTACTAAATTTAGGAGGTTTTATAAATTTACAAAAATTAAAAGTAGGATTTTAAAAATAATCATGACACTAATAACTATGTTTTTAGTTAGTAATGAGCAGTGTTTTTATGTAAGTAGTAAGGCAATGCACTGTATTTGAAAAGCCAAAAAGTTTAACAAAAGACATTGTATCTTTGAGAATTAATTTTTCATACTTAGATGTGCCATAGTACAGACCAATTATAAACCAACTCTGAACTAGTTACTGGTAGTAACTTGCTGCTACGTATTTAGGTAGATATAGGTAGATAATAAATTTTACATAAACATTATATGTCATATAAATGACAAATACTGAAAACATGAGATGTGAATTAAAAACTCAAGTACACATAGTATGCCATTACAATGAAGATGTTTGGATTTCAGAACTGAAATACATCACGCACCTCTCAATAGTGTAGCCATAAAAGAGAATTTTGGAGAAACTTAGGAAAGGTGCATCCATTGAATAAAATTTTGCAGCTTATTTTGAAATACAGCATGTTATCATTGCTCTTTATCTTTTAAATTCTTGTTGCTACCAAGCAGAATAAACCCAATAGCACACAGCAAACGTTACATACCTACCTCCCACTGAATTTGTTTTTATAAATTAAGCCCTGATTGTTGGATGAAGTGACATCCTTTTCCTGTTGGAATGGACAGGTGGTAAAATGCCGTATCATGTAGCTGTCTGGTATTTTAACTTCCTTCCAGTGCTCCAACACCGTCTGCAGACTGTTGCCACATCACCTCCCAGCATGGCGTGTGACAGGTGAGTTATGCAGCACGCCAGCCCCAGTTCCTGTGAGTGGTGTCACTGCCAGCGTGTGTCACCGCAGCGCGAGCTGCCAGCGAGAAGCCCTAACTTTATCTGTCAGTGCTATCTTATCAACTGTGCTCTGCAGAAGAAGCTGATTGAACTTTGCACCTGAAAAGCTGCTAATTGATCTAAAAAAATACACTCCTAGCAGCCTGGGATTCAGTATTCCCTCTGGCACAGAAAAAAGTGGCTAGTTCCAATTAATATTGGCATTCCACAACCGGACTATGTGGGGATGTTGGAATTGGGTACAGTATGGATCTCACTGCCATTACTATGCCATTTGAACTGATAAATCAGATCTTGCTATTCACAGAACAGTAATTTTCTATTCTTCAAAAGAATAAACAGCCTATTACCAATATCCTTTATTCAGGGTATTAGAAAAGAAAGTGTGAGATCAGTTGTGTGATACACAATCAAGCCAGAGTGACCTGCACTCCACTGAGGAGCAGATCAACTCAAAACAGTAACTTCAGTAACACACCAATTGCAAAGTTATTGAAATGACATGGGACCAGAAACTGAGAAGTAAAAAGGATTTTTTTTTTTTTAAAAAGGTTTTATTTGTGTGCTGATTTTTCAGATTAAACTGAAAAAAGAATAAAGGGAAGCGTTTTCAAAGCTCCCTATTCATAAAGTAATCATCACAATCGTCACAGTACAGCTTAGCTGAATAACAGACTCCTGAGCACATAAGAACCTCCCCTTGTGTTTTGCTTTATTTAATCAGAAATTCCATTTGCATTACAATGAACGATATCTTTGAAATTAAAATTTCCAAGTTTTACTGTTGTCTAATTTGAGAGGCTAGGTTTCATGAACAAGTAAAGGAAGTAGACAAGTTTCTCACTTCAGGGGTGTCAGTTATTCTCAGGAGGTTCTGGCAACTTAACAGGATCCCAAGTTAGACAGCTACAGCTTGACAGCGGTAACAGAGCTGGCAGCCCAACATTTCCCACTGTAAATGCTACAGAATTTTGTCCTGAATGGTCATAAGTTTGTCTTGTGTTGCAAAAGTGAAAGAATGAAAACTGACCCTTTAGCAGATGGAAAGGAACAGTTTCAGCCTTACACACACATTTGTGAAGAGAGAGATGCCTTGACTTTTTGATTCTGCTAACATGAATTCAACCTCTTCTATTCTGTTAAGAACGCTTAACTTTTTTATCTACTCACTGAAGGATATTTTAAAGGAGAGCATTTTTAAAGTTATCCTTGCAAAAAAAAAAAAAAAACAAACCAAAACCAAACTTACTTTAAAAATCACAACTGAAAATAGATGTCCAGGTATGATCCTACTACTGGGAGAGCTTCTTCTGGACTAAGAGGAGTTATATTCCATGTTGTATAAACATCATCTCCTGCTACACAACCCAGCATGATGATTATTTTCAAAAGAATGACACCACTGTCTCACAATGTGTTCAGCTTCTGATCAACAATAATCTTTTAAACTGATAAGCCTTAATAAAAATGTTAAGACAAGAGTTAATTTCTGTCCAGTATTCCTATGTTGACCTCCCAAACGTGTAGAGCAGCCTATTAGTTCTTACCTAAATACCTATTTTTTCCCCCAGTCATTTCTCACATGTATTTTATCACCATTCTGATTTCTAATTTGGTTTTCAATGTGCTTACAGTCTTCTACATCTTGGTATATTTTCAAATTAAACTTTACTTTTTAAATTAAAATAAAGATTCATGATGGATTTATGTGAAATTCTCATTAATATACACTACCAGTTTAAAGGTGAGAAGTGAGAAATTTCCCATGAGAAAGTACAAAGACTTTAGATAAGTCTGAATGACAGCTACTGTTTTTCTATGGACACAAAACTTGTAATTAGACACAAAAGAAAATTGAGTTGGTTTGATGTAATTCCTTCTGAAGTAAAAAAAACCCCACAGAACAGTTCCATCTACTTAGCATCTCTCATGGACCAACTGTTTCTTTACTCTTCCTTTTACAATGAGTATGTTTACAATGGTTTATTGTGGTACCTACCTCACATCCTTTGCCAGTTCTTCTTATTTAGCACCTCAGCTTGTTTAGCTTTATCATTGTACGCTCTTATTATTGTCAATTTTAGTAATTACATCAAATTTCCAATATGTGCTTTCCCTTTTCAGGTTGCTGAAGAGCTCATTATTTTCTGTGTTGCCACACTCCCCTATCTTTTCTCAGCATGTAGGGCTTACCACCAGTTTTTTGAAAAAAGTCATAATCTACTTATACTCTCTTGGCATGAGAACGTTTTTCTGAAGGCTGTTTAATTGAACTGCTTATTTTCTTCCTGCTCTTCTCTTCCTAAATATCATGAGCTACTTACTCACTTTCATCCATTTCCCTTTCACATCCACATTCTCAGTTTCCTCCAACTGGCCAGAATGAAAAACAGAAGTATGGATTCAGGAACTCATTCTGAGAAATTGAAATGGAAGGTGAAAAAATGAGGAATGAGTTCTGCAGCCCTTTCAAAATCCAATATATTGGGCATTAGTTTTTGCTGAATATGTTTTAAACCCTCAAATATTATTTTATTGAATACCTGGTTTTGCAATAAGTAAACCAAAATCCTCTTTGTAAAACAGTTTTTAAAGTCTGGAAGGGATCTCAGGAAGCTGTCAAGGCTAACATGCTGCTCAAAACAGGGTCAGATTGGGTGGCTCAGGTTTTTATCCAATTATATCTTGAAAACCTTTATGGACAGAGACCACACAACCTCTTCAGACTGTTCTACTGCTCAACTGTCCCAAGGGTGAAAGAATTTCTCTTTATTTCCAGACAAAATCTCATTTCAACTTCTGCCTGTTATAAGTTTCCTAGAGAGAGACACCAACCAGGCTACAGTTCCCCAGATTATTTTTCTGGCCCTTTTTGAAGCTGGGTGCAACATTTTCTTTCCTCCAGTCAAAGGGGATATTCCCAGGTCTCTGTGACCTTTCAAAGATGTTGGGAAGTGGCCTTTGAAGGGCATCAATTAGTTCCTTTTATACCCTTGCATGCAGCCAATCTGGTCCCATGGACTTGGATGGGCTGACTTCTCTCAAGCCATCCCTGACTTAATCCTCATTCACAGCTGGCAGTTCTGCTCCTCCTTGAACCAATTCTCTTAGTAAACAGCCCTGGAAGACCTTCTTCTGGAAGACTAAGGAAGAGAAGGCATTGAGTACTTCTGCCACACCTCTGTCTGCTGTCACTAAACGCAGCATTCAGCCACAGGCCCACATATTCCTTGCTCAGACTTTTACTAATTCATTACTACTTTTATTAATTAGAAGCACAGCTCATCTTGTTACCTGTAACATCCTTTTAAAGCCTCAATTCCATTCAAGTTTTGGTGCTTCTGACACCCTCCCTACAAGCCCAAGCCATGCTTTTCCACTCTGCCTTTGCAGTCTGTCCCAGCTTCTGCCTCCTGCAAACCGCATTTTTACATTTGAGGCTTCCCTGCTTACCCAGATTGGTCTCCTGGTGTGTCTCTTTGCTCAGAGACATAATAGTGTGCATGTTGTTTTGGTCTTCATCAACCTTTATTTTATAAATTATAATTTCTTTGATATAGGAGAGAATATGGGAGAAGATGTTTGTATAGAAATATTTCACCGGCTTTAAATACAGTGAATGTAACTTTACCGGAAAATAATACAGGTATAAGATACTGGCTGACTTTTTGTTAGGGTAAAAAAGAAAAAAAATAGCAAAAGAACAGACTAACTAAACCCATGCAGACTCATAGGAGTGATTTATCTTAGTGAGACTCTCTAAAATAACATATAACAAAGCAAGTTTTAAATACCTACACTGAAATAGTTGGGGGGGGAGGGTGTTCAATCTAGGAGTTCACCATTATTCTGGATCCCCACATAATGTCTGCTTTTATCTGAAGACCAGATTCTTAAGCATCAGTAGGGATAATAGTTTCTTGTATGCAACACCCTGGCCAATTTTAGCTGTGGAATGCACAGATGGGTAAGCAGAATGATGACAATATAATGTCCCCTTCAGTTTATTACAAATCATAAAATTGCAATTAAATAAAATTTGTTATGTGACAACCTGACTTGCTCGTACACTCCAATTGTACAGTAATTCTCTTTTTATGGTATTTGGTACACAGACTTTGTTTCTATTGTTTTCAAACAAATCAACAACAGCTAAGTAAGTTTCAGAAACTACATCAGAAACTCACAAAGGAAAACTATTATAAAAATATCCCCAAAATTCCATGTGGGCAATTCTTTTCCATTTAATCTTCTAGATGGTGGATCAGAGATTCTTCTAAAAATGACTGTCATCACAAAGGATAAAATTCTCTCATTTGGTAAAGTCAGTTGTGACTACACAACAATAAGCAGAACTCTCCACATTAAAAAGAAATACATAAGATATTCAAGATATTTTTAAAGACAGCTTCTGCATGCATGGTTTTGACTTATACTGACTTCAGCAGAAAAGGCAAACACTAGGAGAGCTACAGATTACAGCTTCAGGATGTAAAGATGTCAGAAAAAGATGAGTTATCTGATATTTCTAGCTTTGGGTCTTCTTGGGGAATAACAATTGTTATCTCAGATAGTAGTAGTAACCAAACCCAATGAAGGTCCGACAGGCCAGTAATGCAGAACATCAAACTCCCAGATTTGATATGGTGTGGAGTGCAGCTGAATTTGTCTGTGATACACAGATGCAGCAAAAATACCTCTAGGTGCAATAATTATGTTGTGTGTTTTTTCATATGATGTCTCTTTATTGAAATAAGACTACCAAATCATGCAGAAATATTTTCAGACTGTTATGTTTATTCATTTCAGAATCATATTTCTTCTAGAGAAACCAGGTGCTAATTTCATACTAAGAATCTTTAGGGTAAACCCCAAGCAAGCAAAGTATTTTGCTAATCATTTATGTACCTTCTGATTTTAGAATTTCACTGGCAAATACAAACCTACAATGAATGTCTATTTGCTGGAGTAGATTTCAAGTCTCAGACTTACTTGGCAGCAGCATCTTTTCTAAGCTGTTCGTGTTTCATTAGAAGATTCTTCCTCTCTTGAAAAGCCTTTCTAACTTTGTATCCTTTGTAGACAGCCTGAATTTTGAAAGCAGCAATATCCTGAATGGCAGCTATAGACAGAGCCCCATGCTCTAACATGAACTGGATCACTTCATGGTGTTCACCAAGTAAGGCATAATCAAGTGGAGTATATCTGAAAAAAAACAAAACCAAAACAAAATCACAACAACTATTATTGACTAATTCTAATTACAATGTGCACTTATTTCACCCTCATTTAATAAGGCAACTTCTAGTATGAAGACAGATAAAACACTGTTTTCAGTAGGTTGTTTTACTATTTTTTTAGTATTGTTTTCCTATCTTATTCACTCTACACACTGTGGTTATGTTTAAAGCTTATTTTAGCCTCCTAATATGGAAGGAGTCGGGGGAGACCAGACTACATGAAGTGTTTGGACAAAATCTCCCAAAGCCCCATTCACAGCATTAACTGCTTTAGGCAAGCAGTCTTTAAAAGGTGTTATTGAGGTTTTCATACAGAAATATATACTAAGTTAAAATATTTTTGTGTTATTTCCATATGAATTAAAATTCTAGAGATCTACTGTCCAATCTGGCTTAGCTTCTGTAACATCGACTGAGGACACTATGACTGACCAAGGATCAGGATTAGATCAGTATCAAAGGATATAATCTTTTTTTAAGGTGCTAGGAAGACTTAAGTCTGTTTTAAAATGGAGACAGGTGTTCAAAATATTAAATTGCTTTGGGGCTTTAATGGTGTCAGACGCCTAAGCCTTTTTCAAAATAATCTCCAAATTTCCCATTGCTTGACACTGGAGCAAAATTTACATATCTCCCTAACCAACAATGAAACTTTAGGCAAAGACATTTAGTGACTGAAACTTATCAGTCACAAACCATAATCAAGACCATATAACATAAGACCATCCAATAACAAGTGTCAATGCATGTGATTGTGAAAATTAGGGCTCTTGCTGATGGTAACTTGCTGGGACACAGTGCTGGTAAGCAAAGAAAAACAGACAGAAAGCACAATTGGACCTGCCACAGAGCAATGCTTTGATGGAAGGATAAACAGTATCTGAACTGAAGTGTCTGCAGGAATAAAGACAATGACATAACATGAAAATTTGGATGTCAAGGTGTGCTGCTGATAACATTTAAAGAGATACAGATTTTTGATAACCCAGAAATGGGAACTTCAGAGACTGTAATTTCAGAAAAACACAATTTTAAAAGTATACCTAATTTTGAATATTGTGAAGATACAAAAGATACTAAAGTAAACTTTATGCTGTATCATGTATCTACTAAGACAATATATTCTATTGCAGATCCCAGTCATGAGGAACCATATTTTTAAATGTGGATTCTCTAAGTCCATCAGAGCTACCTTTGAAAATAAAAAAAATCACTTAAATCAAATCTGAAGAGGGGTTTTTATGACTGGACACTTACATACACTCCTCTGTTGTGCCAGTTCAAAGCTTGATGTAAATTTTCTTTTCTCTTGGTTCTCTCTAGAGCAGATAGCTTTTAAATCAAGCTGGCTTCACAGGGAAACGCATGAAGAAATCAGCTATTATAGGTAATTTAGCATGAAGGTGGTCAAGCAGCAGTTTGATGCACTCAGGATATTAAGCTGGATTACAAAATAAACTTGCAAAGAACAATAAACCAAACACCCTCCAGACTAGCACTTAATCACATATTTGGCAAGCAAGTGGGCAGCTTAAAATCCTAGATGCAATCTCAGCTCTATCTTTTCACTGATCTTGTCATTTTAACCACTATGTTTGAATTTTTAACTGGTATCTCATATTACACTCCCAGAAAGTAGAGAAGGGAAGCCTTTTCCTATAGGAATATTTGAAAAAAAGAATCACTATGTAATGAAATCGTTACTGATTAAAAACCAGTTTCATCCAATTACAGATGAACCATATCCATGAGGTTATTTTTACTCTCTTACAACACTCTATTTGGTTTTCCACTTTCCAAATTTCCAATCTCTTAACAATAAAACAAGATTTGTAGACATTTATTGAGATGCAATTGTGCAATTTTTATATACTATATATATATTTTAGAATTATATTTAAAGACTGATCCATCTAGAAATACTGGGGATCTCTTTTGTTCTGCACATGCACTAGTGCTTATCAGGAGACACTTGGAATTCTGCTAGTTATATTTTGCGTAATCTAGATTTATACATCAGAACATATATTAATGCCAGAAGGGAAATAAAAATATATACAACCTGAATAACTGTGGTAAACCACAGATAAGGTCTTTTCTTGATATTTGAGCATCATTAGTACATTTCTACAAAGGAGGGATAAGAGCAGTCTCCTTTCTGGCAAGATAGTGGCTTTTAATCTTACTTATTAAAAATAATTTCATTCAAACTGTTTATTCAATTTTCTATCAAAAATTACTAAAGAGAGCCTTGACACTATTTAATTAGGAACTAGTTATACTTTCCTTTGTGTTCTTCAAGAAAAAATAAGAACAGAAAAGGAAGAGAAATCTGAGTGGTTTAGAGTAGGGAACAAAAGAAAAATGATGGGGGAAGAAAGCAATTAAAAACTGGGGTTAAGTATGGAAGTATCAAATTTAGCACTGAAATATGGGGATGCAAACTCCTTAGGTTATTTAAAATGTTGAAATATTCAAATTTTTATGGCATGCTGTTCATAATCTTATAATTATGAGGAGGTCATCTACTCTAAAAAAAGGCATTATAAATTGCTGCTAATAGTAATTATCTTCATAGTCAGGTGACTAATTCGAACTCCACAACTCAAATCACTTTTAAAAAACTATTATTTATATGTCAATGAAAGACAAAGAAAAGAGATGCAAATGTGCTCTTTATGATCATAGGAGATTTTTTTTTTTAAACCAGGCTTTTAGAATACAGTTAACCACCAGGTACTTTTTAATCACCATTTTAAAATGTAACATTGCATTTATCCCATTTTCTTTCTTCTCACTGTAGTCGTATCAATTAGAAAATTCCAGTCCATTCCAACAGCAGCAGAATTGCCTTTTCATCCTTTGTCCATACATATCTATCAACTCCATATAAATGAGAAAGATCTTTAATATTTCAAACAAGACCAGAGTAAGTAAATACTTCCAGAAGTTCATGGTTCAGAAGTATAAACAGTCGAAGTTGCAATGTCTTGGTTAAAGAAGAGAAATTTCACATTAGAAAAGCTGCTTATGCTGAAGCCCAAGATTACAGCACTCCTTTTAGACACAGGATTATGATTCTCCTGCAGTACCTGAACATTTAACATGTAAATGGAAGGAGCACTTAGGCTCAATTACAAAATAAGGCATTCTGGTGAGCAGTACCTCTCCTCGCTGTTCTCCATGTGATTGGGAAAAGCATCAAAGCCGAGCAGCAACTTTATAGCATCAAGATAGCCATTGTTACAGAGCCAGTGCAAGGCAGTTCTTCCCTGGAAACAGCAGAACAAAAATAAGCATTACCCCAAAACTCTGCCATGCCACAATAAAAGTCATAATCATAGTGTAATGCAATGCTCTTCTGGACCTGAAGAACAAACTAGTTCTTCTAAATAAACTTCCTTGTTAAAATAAGAACACAGCACTTAAAAATTATTATTTTTTTTAATTTTAACAAGATTTCAACACTAGTGCTTCTTCACCTAAACCAGCTGAAAAGACAAGCCCTAGAGTTGCTTTCTTTGCAAAAGAGGTACAGCATGTTCTGTGGAATTCACAATGAAAACCACTTTTCCATTATCTGGAATTATCAATGCCCTACAAGAAAAGCAACAGAAAATTTAAAAAAATTGGGTGAAGCTCTTTTGACTGATGAGGTTCTACCAACTTCTGAGAAATTATGTCATATAACAAAGAAATCTGTTACAGGTTACACAATTATTCTGGCTCCTAATTTCAATTACTGCTTGAATAATGGCACAAAAGAACATATAAACCAATCAGTGTTCTTTTTTTTTTTTTTCCACCCCACCTGGAAGAGTGTTACATATGGTGGTACTTATGTGGACAAGTAATTGAAGCAGCTATTGTGCCATCTCACTTGCAATATCTTACTTTCTTTCTTGCTTGCTCTCTATGCTGGAGAAAAACATTACAGACTAAATTAACATTCCCATGTCAGCTGTTAATAATGAATGAAAGAAATTAAGAAATCAGATTATTAATATGATTCCTCATATGATCACACTTTGATAAGAAAAAAGTGATCTGGAAAAATAAAAATCTTCAATTTAATATGAAATGCTGCATATTATAATACTACTTTTCTTTCAAATTTTTAGAGGTGAAGGCATAGGGGAAATGATGTCAGGATGCATTGCTTTTTGTGATAAACGTCAGCAAAGACGCTTCTATGTCCTGGAAAAGAGAATGACCTTGAAGAAAAGGAAAATGTTTTGATTTATGGTTATTCTAAAGTTAGTTATATACCTCAGTGAAGAAGAACAACACACCTCTTTATCCTGAATATTTGGATCTGCATTGTTTTCCAGCAACACTACCATGCAGTTAATGTAACCTCCATAAGCAGCACACTGCAGAGGTGTTCTGCCTGCATAATCCTGCACATTGGGGTTGATTTTGTTTTCTATCAGGATTTGGCACACATCAGCATTTCCTCCCAGGGCTGCCCAGTGAAGGGGTGAATGGCCATCTTGGTCAACCAAATCTACTCTTGCTCCTCCTGTAACAACAAATATGTTTTTGAGCACAAGAAGAAAATACTGTTGACTGCTAATGAAAGAATAAATCTATTTTCAGCTAGAAGTTATTTGGTAAACTGACAATTCAGAGATGTATTTCTGAAACCAACTTCAACTTTGTTGCTCAAATCCTAAAACTAAAATCAAAATTTATTGGGAATAAAATAGGTTCGAAGAGGGTCAGGCATCTAACATTTTTACAATATTCTGGCTATCCTCTAAGATGCTTTAGAATATCCAGACTTATCAAATGCCAGTGACAAACCCATTTGTTTAAGGTCTATGACTTTTCAGTTAAACTTTTCTTCTTAACATCGAAATAACTTCTAAAAATTAGACTTCAGATTAAATCTGTTTTTAAATCTCTAAAGCAGACAAGATAAAATAGTCACAATGTAAGAATGACTTTTAAAATAAGCTTTTTTTTTTAAATTCAAGCATGCTAAGACTCTTTCATGCAGATAATTAATTCCTCTGTATGTTATTGAAAGATGTAAAAATGCTGTACAAAAGTAAAACTCCACAAATACAAGAACTTGAACCAACTCTCTATACCATAAAATATTTAATGAAACATAACTCAGATTCTGATAGCCAAGCTTCTTGCATCTACAAAAGCTAAATGGTACAGGGAGTGGGAGGAAGAACTTAACAGGAGGTTAAAATATGCCCAGCAGATCATGGGAAGAATCATGGGAGGGAAGAACATTTTTCAGTAAGAAAGGCTGGTTGATGGAAAACTTGCAAAATTTAGCCTGGATACTTCATCTATCCATAAGTGGGATACTGTTTGAAGTAGGAGGGAGATGTTTCTGGGAAGCTAAAATGCAGAAAGATGCCACTGTTCTTTCACTGTACTTTTTACCCTTCAGCAGATCTTTAACAATTATCTAACACTGTGTACTTAGTTAAACACTACTTCTGTCTACAAACAAAATATTGCTTATAAAAACCAACCAGAGGAAAATATTAATGATGTAGGAATTTTGACAGCTATCTACACTAAAAAATAAAGACTCACCTAAAAATCTTCAAAGAGCTCTAAAAATGGTTTTTCACAAAAGTGAAGAAAGCTTCATTGGACTGATTTACTGGGGGGGGGCCGAGGTGGGGAGGAAACAAAAACAAAAGAAAGAAAAGACTTGCTGGGGGAAGAACTGGTTTGAAAGATTAGAATGTACTTGTGAAGGCTTAAGCAGAAATGAGCTGGGAAAAGAACAATCCCCATTTTGAAAGTTTTGTATTTAACACTTCCAGCCACTTTGCCCAACACTGATAATCTTTTAGATCCACTAGGGCAATTTCACAAGGGGAACTTACAGACAAAACCTGCTTTAGCAAAGCAACTTCCTACCCCACCTCTTGCTCAGCTGTTTATTTCCCAGTCCCACAGAAAGCAGCACCAGAACTCTGAACAGGTCTGTAAAGTCCTTAAGAGCTGACCTTTGATGAGTGTTTGAATCACTTCCTTGTGTCCCATCTCACAGGCTCGGAAAAGCGGGGTGTGTTTCATGACATCCAGAGCATCCACCTGTGCTTTATGCTCCAGCAGCAGTTTCACTGTGCTGACGTGGCCAGAAAGGGCAGCAGCGTGTAATGCTGGAAGAATAAAGTAGTAGGAGAAAGAAACCACAATACCATGAGCTCTAGAGGTTCACAAAATAAAAATTAATTTTAGCTATTTTGGTGGAAAAGGTACTTTTCAACCACAAGAAACTGAAGGATCATAACAAGTGATGATACCACATTTTCTTGCCACACAAGCAACAAGCAGAAAACCTGTTAGCCCTGAAACTTTTCTAACTTGCACAAATAGAAACTTTATGTCTAACACCACCAAGACAGGCTTACACTGAGGATTTGTGGAAGAATATAGCAGCTCCTGATTAAGAGAACATAACATGATTTACTTCTGTGTCTGTTTTGTGGCATTTCTGAGATTGCCCATCACCAGTGAAAGGAAGCTTTCATTTCTTCAAAGCTTTCCTGAAAATTACTTTTTTCTTTCCTTTCAAATAAGTAAAGTTGTCGCAATTAAAACTAACTCCAGATAACCATCCAGCTGTTTCTGCTCCTCTTTTTTGTTTCACAATTACTTGGAGAAAATTTTACACAAAATTATGTAGCGAGACCACAATATCTTGCACAGTATCTCCAGGTCCCCATTTTCTTCAGGAAAATGAAAGACTACAGGAAGACCAGATTCTGCTACTTCAGAACTCAGGTAAAGATGTGGTGTCCTGTAACTGGAGTTGCTATTGTCCAACACAGCAGCCTGCAGGCGCTATCATCCAGAGCTGAGGATGACCAGTTCGCGGTTCTTCTTGAAGGAAAGGAGAACTGCACACAGCAATGAGATTCCAAACCAATGGAGGACAGATGTATTGGTAATTTCACAGTTTGATTTCAAAATGCTTTGGAATATTCCCTATAGTCAGCAGTCAAATCAGATGACCTACCTTTTCATACTGCCTTAAATGTAGAATCTTTTACAGATAAAAAATACAAAATAATTTAGAATAAAAACACAAAACAGTGTACTTTGTAAGTGTGCATTTCATAAAGTGAATTCAGATTTCCCCATGAAATTTCAGAAATTTTCATGCTTGGTAAGAATTGAATCTGCTCATGCAAGCAAAATGTGGGGCTGTAAATACTACCTACATGTCCGTATTTGTTTAATGTTAAAATAGACAGGGTCAGGATCCAGCAGAGGCATTATACAGAAAAGCACACTGCAGAGGCCAGCGTTAGAAGGAGCAGCTTCTTGAACCATAGTCAGAATATAAAAACAGCATCTTTGTATTTGCCAACTACTGTTTACTACCAGTACCAGCTTATGAGACAGTAACCCAGTACAACCTGTTACACAGGCACTACTAAAATGCTCAGGCTGTTCATGTTGTCGTTGACCCAAATCCAGCCGATGTGTGCTCTTTTAAAACAGTCACAAAATAAGTGATAGTAACACTGATACAGACAAAGCACTCGGGTCAGAGCCAGAGCCACTCTGAGAAGTGAAAATTGAAATCATGTCTTTGAGAGGACACTGATGTTTAAGTGCAGCAGCCTAAAAGCACAGCAGTGCTCATCACGCTCGTGAAAAATAAGTGCCTGTGCAGCAGCCATGCGAGTGGGTGGCTATCAGTAGGAACTGGACAAGAATGAGATCCCTGCCGCTTCATACATTTGGATGGGCCTGGTTTTCATGGTCTGACCTCACAGTAAACTCTAGGTTCTGTTTTTTGTCCCGAATCCCTTATGAAACCAAAGGCAGTAAACCACTCCATCAGATGACACATGGGGTGTGTGTAACAATACAATAGAAAAAGAGCTGCTGTGTCAGCTTGGCCAGCTCTTTCCCCCTATCACTCATTCTGACGCAGGCATCTTGTTTCGCACTTTGTGCTCAATATTTTCTTGTAAGCCAAATTTTCTGTGATGGAGTCACGGTGACTGAAGAGATTCTTCAGCCAGCTGGTCACAATGGGCCCTTTGTTCAGCCGACAGACAGAGCCCTCTCCATTGTGCGCAGTGACGGCAGAGCCATAAAGCTGCCCCTGTAATGCTCCTGCAGCGCTGATCTCTGAGAGGAGGGAAATTCCTTTCCCTTGGTGTCATTCTCCTACACAATGCCCAGAGTCTCGATGTTCTAGCAGAGCTCAATGGAGAGCTGCTCTTTTTAAGTAAATGCAAAAGGCTGCGTTAATGCAACATTACAGCCGAGCTGAACTGAGTCTGCACACAAAAGTCAGAAAAACACAACCTTGAACTCTGCTCAGCAACTGTATCCCGGGCACGGAGGCATGCGCGCTATTTTCTATTAGCGCATAGTTTCCCGTCCCAATGCAACACCGCTTTTCCCTCACGAAAACTTGGGAGTGATTAAGAACCTTTGGGGGAAAAAACCAAATCGGGGAGTGATTTACTGGTGGGCTTCTTTTTATGTTTGGAGCTTGCTAGAATAAAGCCCATGCTACTGCACTTGCTCGGGCTGCTCGACAGCACAGCTCCCACTTCGAGACCATTCCTGTGTTCTACACACCGGCACTTTCAAGTAAATGGAAAATCCATTTATTTCCTTGCATTAAAAGCCCTACAAGGAAATCAAGATTAAAAGGCGATTACATATCACTGCTATGAAAGGTTTAAGGCTGAAAGATAATAAACCCAACCACCTGAATTATTCAAGCATGAAATCCACACCTGAGTGATTTCAGAAACACAGTATGTGATTACCGATTACTGCCTGCAAAGAAAAAAACCCTTTGTAAGGAGGATTGCACGGTAACTACAACATTGCTGCACCTTAAGGGCTGAAACATGCACTGTGAGGTATCTGAAAGGGAACTGTCAGGAAGCAGCAAATGTAGATGAGACTGATAAAAGATGAAATAAGACTAAAATTGCAGAATATGTAGTTCGTAAAGTCATCAAACATGAAGACTGAGATTTTATTTGTTGCACTATTTCTTAAACTCAAAAATTTCAAACTATCACAACTTGGAAAGACTGAATTTTTTTGTGTGTTAAATTGCAAGAAAAATGGGAATTTAGATATTTAAATAGAATTTTGTCAACTGTATCATGCATTTTGTTAAGATCCAGCATACCACAAAAGGAAAATTTAAAAATCCAATTTTTAATATGAAAATAATATTGATACCTACTATGTTTTAAATCCTGAACCACACAACCCTGACATTGCATTTATTTACTATTTGTATGCTATTTGAAGTGCACTCTGAGAAAAGCTGTTAAACTTATATCTTTGTTTCTTTATTGGGATAAAGCTACATTTCCCTAAAGTTCCCTAAATCTAAGCATGCAGCTTAGCTAGTTTGCATGTGTGCACAGCCAAAAGACAATGCTTGAGTAAACTCTTAAACAAATACATTAAAATTTATATAAACAAACATTGCAATATACATTCTTGTTTGTTTTGAAAAACCATAGTTTTCAGGAGAAATGCCCATTATTGTATTATTCACGAGTGTGTGGTCTGACCATTAGCTTTTACCACTTTTTATACACAGGTATATATTTTTGCACTTAACTTCTAACTCTGTAACCTGGCTGTATCTGGCACTGGGTAGCTCCTGATCTCCCCACACACTGCTTACCCCTGAAGCCTCTTGCTATCAAATCCCTCCAAATGTATGCCAAATATATCCCCATTCTCCTGTTTCTTCATTCAGATACCACCAGCAAACTATACAACTCAACTGCTTTTCCTACATTTCCAACACTGTTGAATACATGAACACTTCAACACCTGTCTCTCTCACCTGTCAGAACTGTTATTATGTTTTTGTTGAAAGCACTACTTAAGTGCTTTTTTCCTACTAAAAATTCTTCTTTCTTTTTTTCATTAAAGGAGATAAATTCATAGTTGCTGTAGGAAATTTTGAATTTCATTACTTGCACCCTTGAATCCTGAAACACTGTGTTGCTGACTTATCTTTTGTTTCAGGCATATAACAGGGTGATAAAATTGGGGGATATCAAGTTTGACCTCTTGTTTAGACAACAGAAGTGCAATAGCTCTAATCTTTATTTCACTGTCTTTACAAATAACTATGGAACAATTTTCATGACAATTTAGCAACTTCAGTGGTTAGTTTGCTTTATATTCTTTCTAAGTATTTGTGTATTGTCAAATACATTTTTGAAGAGGCATTTTCAGGAAGAGCTTTTTATGCAACTATATCTCATTTTATTCTTCAAAATACAGAACACCTCTTTCTTTCCCAGGATTACAGAACTAACTAAATAGTTAGTTATTGTTTATTTGTAGTACATTTCTTCTTTGCAGTACATTTCTTCTTGCTACATTTCAAATGAGATGTTCCAATCTGTGCAGAAAAGGTTTGTTTCTTGCCCACAATAAGGCAAAGAATTGACTCATACACATAAACTAATGCAGAAATGTTAAAGTACACATCCAGAAAAAGATTAAAATAGCTTCTAACATTGTTTTAATATGGTGGAAATCTCACTGATTGGAAAGATCCAGTGGCCCTTTACAGTAAAGTATCTTACCTGTGCCAGCATATTTGTCTGTCATATTGATATCAATATCCAGTTTTAAACTCAGCATAGTCCTAATGACATCATCACTGCCTTTGCCAGCTGCCCACATGAAGGATGTTCTTCCCTCAAGATCTGAGTCATCTTTTACAGAAGGATGTTTCAAAAATACTTCAACTGTTTCCTGAAAAGACATACTGTTGAGATTAACATTAAAAGGAATCTGCAACAAGAAACTATTGTCTTATGTAGCTGTTTACAAAGCAAATCAAAACTTCATTTTCCCCTTTTATGTTTATAAAGAGCAATAGCCTTAACAGCAGCACTGTATTTTCTGCTATGCCTTTTTCCCTGCCAATGATCATAGTGCGTCCTTAACTATGAGTTTAACACTGTCACTTATTTAAAACTTTTTTCTTTTTAATGTCAAGCATGATGTGTTCATCACAAGGAAGCAAAAGACACTGTAGTCTCTATGAAGAAAGCAATGGGAAAGAGTGTTACGGGCTTAGCAAAACATGACTGTAATACCATAATGAAAAAAAATCACAGAATCAGTTAGGTTGGAAAAGACCTCGGAGATCATTGAGTCCAACCTGTGACCCAACACCACCATGCAACCAGACCATGGCACTGAGTGCCATGTCCAGTCCTTCCTTAAACACCCCCAGGGACCATGACTCCATTGCCTCCCTGGGCAGCCCATTCCTACGTTTCATCAGCCTTTCTGTGAAGAAATTCCTTCTTATGTCCAACCCAAACCTCCCCTGAAAATAATATTCTTTCAAAATATTTTCCCAACGTATTTTTTTCTCTCCAATTATAAATACAACTGCACATGCAAATATTTTACTTTGCCAAACTCTAATATCTTGACTATTAAAAAAAATTGTGTTAACATAGATATATTTCTTAATGTTTAATAACATCAACAGATTACTAATTACTGAAATACTATAAATCAGAAAATGTTAAGGAAATTTTCACACCTGAGTCCAGTGTTTCCACTGCAATTGTTACACTAAAATCCCTACTTAAAGCAAAACAGAATTATTTCTTCAACTGCTGTGTTTGTGTTAAGCTGTCAGCAAACAAGTCCACTTGTTTAACCTGCTGCTAGATTCTTAATGAGTCACCCAGGAAAGGAAGGGAGAGAAAATCACAACTATCAGAAAAAGAATAAAGGGAAGATTTTCTCTTTTCTATCTAATGCCTTAAAATGCAGCATATATAACAGCTAGGAAACATCTGATAGGTGTCACTGGTGGGCTAGTCAATAAAAACCTGGAAAAACTCCAGGTTTCATTATTTCTATTTTATATTTATAATGTATTATTAACACTATTTTAGCCTTTCTTCTGTGTGACCCCAAAATAGCTGTATCACTGCTCTGCATAGGACAGGAATTTCCTGGCTATAAGGAACTAAATTCTTTTAATCACAAAGGTGTTTGAATGGCTGAGTACCATTGATTAGTTTGGATCTGTTTTTTCACTACTACTTACTATTTCATCCCTCTAAATAAACAGGAAATTTCTCTTTTATCTTATGCTACTGATCTTAGATCCTTACAGCTTTGTGAATTCAGGTCTGAACTAACAGTTCATTGTGAAAAGGTCCAGCCAGAAACAAGGAGAGATGGAAGCATTTAGCCTTCCACACAAACACAGCATGTGTTTACAGTTCTGTGTACTCACAGTGACCGCCACTACACCTCAGACACAAACAGCCTCTCATTAGGTCAGAAACTCTGCACCCTCCCAGTGCTCTGCACTGCTGGAAATCCTGCAAAGTGAAAAGCACTGCAAAGGCTGCACTTCTTCAATACCAAGGCACACACTCTAAAAAATACAAATATTTTATTTTTCCATTAAGTTTTGGCAAAGCAACGCTTCTTTCAATGACTCTTTCTTTTCTACAGCATTTAATTGGAAAAAGTGGAAGAAAATCCCATGGTGCTATAAGCATTATTTTCCAAAATGAAGTTACCACAACTTGAACACAAAACAAAATTAAATTACAACAGGATGATTAAGAGATCAGAAAATAGAAGTATCAATCAGTTTAATTCCACATGTATTTTGTTATGAAAGATCATATGTATTTTAACACTACTAAAAAAAAGTGGAGGAAACCACATAAAAGACAACAAAGCTGAAAAATAACAGTAAAGGAGAGAGCTAAACCTGGAACATTTAATTCCGTGCTATCAGAAAATTCTGAAAAATACTAAATATTATTTTTGGATATTTAAAAAAAAAAGACTGGGTTAAGACATTGTTTTGGACACCTCTGGAAAAATTCAGAAAAAAAATTTAGTCCTGCATACTAAAATCAATATGAACAGAACATCTTAGCTCAGTTGGTTAGAGCATGGTGTTAATAACACTTGGGTTCAATCCCTGTTTGGGCTATTCACTTGGGTTTGATGATCTTTGTGGGTCCCTTCCCAATCAGGATATTCTGTGATCTGGAAATAAAGATTCTGCGATCTTCCTTCACACATGAAGTCAAAAAATTTAAATAGAGATATTTCTTTGGACCTCCTGTGGGATACCCAAGACACTTAAATTTGGGTGGTTATATTAGGTAACTTCTCTTCTTCTAGAATTTTTCCTGTCTATAAGAAGTGGGGATAAGTTAGTCTTAGGGAACAAATTCTTCATCTAACATTAAGTGCTAGCTAAATCTCTTCAGTCTTTAAAATGTCATATTATAGTAAATAACCCACAGAAAAACAGAGCAAAGAACAAGATATTAAGTAAACAAAACTGAAAGCCATGCAAATACAGTAAACACAAAAGAATGAACTTTCTTACTGTTAGGGACTAAGAACATCACATTTTAACTGAGAAACATACCACACCTATACAAAGTCGGGCAGATTGAATAGAACAACAATGTGGCTCTCAAACCATGAGTATAAGGATGCTATTCCCAGAAAAAACATGGATCTATCTCCACTCAGTTGTGTCACCATGTACATGGAATGCAGCAGTGGGAATTACTCAATTATCTGCATGTAAAGGTGAGAAAAAGCAAATAGTGGTGCTCAGAAACAACTGGACTGGTAACAACAGAGAGAGGCTCCAGACATAATTTAGGCAGGGGCTCTTGAGTACATCAGCAGCTAAAAGAGGCTTGTAGATCTGAATGAAACTCTCCTGTGAGATTCTTCATGTAAGATGGGTAACAGCACAATCACTGTAAGTACACAAGATTACAAAAGAATGTCTGATTCCACCATGTACTTAATTTCCCCTTAAAACATAAATGATATCACAGTTTGGCTGGCTGATGGGATCAAAAGGCAGCAACATAATGAAGATGTTTCATTCTACTGAATCAAGTCCACAGAAAGGCAGGCAGCATGAAAAATCTTTTTAGGAATACATCAATATAGAAAAGCAAAAAAAAAAGATAAAAGAATGTGGAGATAATCGCTAGATGGTAAACAAAAACTTTTTCTATGAGTCTAACTCAAACTTGAAAGAAAAGCTTTTAGTACACAAATATTTTAGATGTGTGAGTTAGGCACAAATTGTACACAGCCCATAATGGACAAAAAGCAGCATCAACAAAAAATTATCTAAAAAAAGTGAAGATTATACAGAAAGATATGCTTCAATAAAAGTCTGAATTAAAATAATATCTGGATGATCTTAGTAAGACCACCTCCAAAAATACCCCACCAAACCCCCAGAATTCACTCTCACAAGGAAGTAAAGACATTGGTCAGTTCCCTGTTTCAATAGTACTTCCAGATTTGTTAACTTGAATTATTCAAGGGCACTAAAATTTTCCTTTATTTTCCTTGTTAACATGTAGGTATGCAAGAAAGACCCAAATTACTCTCCCTGCTAAGAAAATGTTGCAATGTGGACTACATAACGACATCAATTAGGCACTAAATAACCCTTTCTGAAAAGGGAGGGTATGAAAAAACTATGACAGGTAGAGGAGCTTAAGGAAAGTTTTCTTAATTACCAGTGCTTGAGAACTACTTCTGCAACATCTATGACCAGCAATCACTGAAGTGCCGAGTTTTACACTTGGCTCTATTGTATCTGATTTTGCCCTGGAAAAAAAATTACCTATTATACCAAAGTGTAAGAATTATGCTGTCTGAGAAACCAATGTTCTTTGTTGTCTGAGTTTAAAAAATATTTTAAAAAAATTTAAAATACAGTGTTCCTGAAAAATTATGACAAAAGGCACCCAACTCTTCAGCCATGCTTCACGAGACAACAGTTCATTCATAACGCCAAATATTAATAAATTAATCACCTTCTTGCATACAAAGACTGGTTTAACTGGTCCTGCAGCAGCTGTGCAAATACTCCTACAGGTCATCTTACTCTAGATACCTTATAACTGCTCAGACTTTATTATAGTGAACTCTAAAACCTGAAAGTACTGTGAAATAGTAGGTGCCATTTTGCTTTCTATTGAAGTATCTGAATAACTATTGTGTGTTCTGATGCAAACATATAGCTCAAAGGGCCTTTCTTTGTATGGAAAGTTAGTTTTTTAAAATCTGTTTTTTTAATACTTTGCAATTAACCACCTTTGCATCACATAACATAGGAAAACTCTGATTTAACATGCCAACAACACTGTGTTTATATGATTTCAAAAACAACACAAACACTCTGCTAAACTACAGAGATTTCAGCAAAACATCTTTACTTCACATTTAGGGTATGTGCTACTTACAGCAAAGTTGCTCTGGGCTGCATAATGTAGGGGTGTTGCACCTTGGCTATCAGATGGGATAGTTCCAAACTTATTTCTTTCTAATAAAAGATGGACAATCTGTGCATGACCTAAGAAAAAATAAAATAATAAAACCAAATTTGTATGAAATTTTAGTATCAAAGCTTAGCTAAAAAAAAAAAAAAAAAAGGAAAAAGGTAAAAAAAAACCCCAGAAAAACAAAAATCTAAACTCAAACAAAACAGAAGAACATGAACAGATTCTAATAAATAGTTGTATGTTTGTGTTGTAGTCATGATAGTCTGAATGTAAGAAAAAAACATAAAACTTGATATTTGAACTAATAAGTCTGGCATGTACTTTCTTCCCAATACTCCTCCAGTGCCATACTCTGTATTGTCATTTTTAGGGGGCATCCATAAATTGGAATGACTTATAAGTAAAAAAAATTCTCTAATAGAAATCACTAGAGTGTTTCCCTAAATAAAGAAACCAGTGGTAACTGGCCAGATAACTATGATATTAACTTCATAATGAATTAGTTGAATATTTCCAGAAAAAGCTTATAACATTTCAATTGAGACACTGCATTTGAGTCACTCAGAAACAGCAAAGTGAGCACAGGCTGCTGTTGATGAGCAGTTGTCCATCTGCATTAAATGACAAGCTAAACCAATGTTGACAATTTTGTCATACATCACATTGTTTTACAGAAATCAAGTGTAAATTCTTCACTTAGGTTTTATTTAACCAAAATTTCAACCGAAAATGTATAGCAGAATCAGAGGCTAGTCTAGTATCAGCTGCCATAAACAACAAGCTCACTAACAGCTCCTTCCTTAAGAACAGATTAAAATATTTTGAGAATAAAATCACAACATTTTGGGGGGGAGATGGTGGTGGTGGTAAACTTTATATTCATTTCACAGAGAGGAAAACTAAGACATAATACCGTATACTGCCACTGAAGTCAACCAGTCCGTTCATATGCTTGTTTTTGTAGGCATATGCAGCTCACAAAGTATCTTAATGATTTGATATTTCAAGCAATACTATAAAACCACTCTGATTTTACAGGTGAAAACTCCCAGTACTTCGTATGTTAGAAAAACAATCAATTTTGCAGCTTGTTACTTTTGCACAGTTGTATTGAATCACTTTAGAATAAATGAAAAGGTAGGTGAACCTTCCTACTATTTTTCATGAAAACACCAACAATTACAGAATGAAGCTGTGCTACAATTGTGGTCTGTAGCTCTCAAAAACCTTAGACATGGAGGATTAGGCAAGCCTTCTTTTGTGAAATGGCACATAAAGACTTTATACGTACAGAAGTATCAGCAATGAGAGAAAACGGTAACTTGGGTCAAAAAGGATGAAGAGCTTTGTGAGCATTTTTTCTTTCTAGGGGCCTTAGGGTGTACAGGAAGGCTCCTCTTGCCTATTAGCCACTAAGAGAAACCTTGATGCAGAATATCACATTATTCTGTCCCTCCCTACCAGAAAAACACACCGAAAAGAGGAGATCCAATGTTGCTACGCTATCCTGACCTCAAGACTGTAAGAAGTAAATTGAGGTTCACTGGAAGAAGTTGGTTTAGAGTACAATTCTAGCAGAAAAACCATAGGAGTACTGAGCCTGAAAAAAAAGTTTCCTGAACTTTCAGGACAGACAACTATAAAAAGGGAATGTAAATCTGTAATCAGGACAGGAGATCTAGCTAAACTATCTCTGACAATAAGGCTTGAGGGAGTTGAAAAAAAAATTTGTATTGTGTGCAACAGTAAATAAATTGGTGCAAAGGTGGATCTCACTTGGCCATTAATGTAAACATTAAAACTCATTTCTTAAAGTCAAGAGCTGTCGTTTCTGTTGTACTTTTATTTAGCAGAGATGTAACTTGGCTGAGACTTTTAACTACACAAAAGAAAAGGTAAGAGAAGCAACAATGCCCTTAAGATGCAGTCACATGCAATCCATTCCATCTAAGAAAACTTGTGGCAGTCTCCCCGCACTGCTTTAAATCTCCTACTGTTAACCTATATAGTAACATCTTACTCTCTTTAATATCTACATAGAACTTTCCATATTCAAGTTAAAACCAGAACCCTAAAAATTAATAATGATTTACTCACCAGAAATTCCCAAAGAGCATATGACACCTAGAGACCTCATCAAGTTCACAAAATAGGCTGGAGGTCTCGGCACATCTTCCCCCTTTATTCTACATTGCTTAGACAATCCACTTTTCTAGCAGGAAAAGTTCCCTCTTAAATACAATTTCAAAACAAAATAAATTCTGCTTCTTGGACAGAACCAAGTGATAATGACTATTTCTTTGGAAAGCTGATCCTATGACACTCAAAATGCTTCACAACTTCTCTGTAAAAATTCAATATCCCCACTTATATGCAAATTTGAGAACACCCTCCTCTTCCTTTTTTTTTTTTNTTTTTTTTTAATAAACATAATCAAACTACATGTATATTGTCACTGGAGCTTCAGTAACTCGCTCCAGCGCATATCTGATTTTTTTATTGGCATTCTTTGTCTGCAGTGTCCCAAAGGATCATTGGGATGAAGCCAGTTAAAAGGGGAGAGATGTTTGAAGATTCTTTTATCCATCAGTTATTTTTTCTTCCTGAATGGAAATACAAAGTAAATTTTCTAAATCATATTATTTTTGTGGCTGTTATTTTACGGGTTGTGTTTCCCTGAATTTAGACTATTTACGTTCAATCATATTTTAACTTTTTTTGCCAAGATCTAGCTTTTGTAAATGCAAACCAAAATTCACGTATGCAAGGTTACAATTTACACAGCATGTAAGTCTCAAGGTAACAAACTGAACAAAGAAAAACTGTATCCAACTTGTTGTCAGATCTGATTAGATTGTCATAACGTGTCCGATGAAGAGCTTGTAGCAGAAGTGCCAACTCTGACTTTTGTTGTTGTTTACTTGTGCTGACATTATCAGAGTATCTGCATTTTCTTTGTGGGAATCTTCCTAAGTCACTTATTTAATTTGTGAGGGAAAGTTTAATGAAAATGAGAGAATAAGATCATAAATCCACTTAACCTGGCACACACAAACTGCAGTACATTACTGAAAGTGACCACGCTACTCATGATGCTGTTGTCAACCACTCTGTGTTGTGGGGCAGCTCAGGACCTTGCAAACCCTATGTGACCATTTTACACATGGACCAAATGAGGGTACCAGCTTAAATCCATATATGAAATATCAGTCAAGTTATCTTATTTTTTTCAGATAAATAATAAGCATTTTCTTCACAGACATTTTCTTCACACACTCCAACAGATTGTTCTTGTACACACAGCTTTGAGCATAGGTTAAAAAAACCCACTGGTACTCTGGAACAGTGGTGTCTGAAGTGGGGTATGCAGAGCTCAGCATGAATGCAAGACAATCTCAATATACTCTAATTCTTTTTAAATCATCAGCTTATATAACCTGCTGAAGTACTGCACTTTACAATGCTTTGGAGAATCTCAAGCTAAAATAAGCAGTCTACACACAAACATCTTACCCTGGTGTGAACAAAACACTGGTCAAGCAGAAACTCTTATTACTCTAAGAGATTAGTCATCATACTGCCAGGCTGGAATTCAACAAAAATCAGACACAAAGATTAAACGGTACAGTTAATTAATGACTAAATGACTTCAACACTGTCCAGTTTACCAAGTAAGGCTGCCCAGTGGAGGGGAGTTCGAAACAAGTTGTCATAAGATGTCACATTGCAGCCTTCGTAGGAGGTCAGGACATCCACAACTGCTAGATTCCCATCTGCAACCGCAAAATGAAGAGGAGTTCGTCCTTCATAGTCTTGCCAGTTAAGCAGAGATTCTGTAGGTGCAGCTTCCTTTGGAAAAAAAAAAAGAAACAACAAATTAAAAAAATATTTAAATTGAAGAGAAAACCTATATAATCTTTACCGATTTTTTTTGACAGATAAACTGTCCTTGTTCAGTAGAATGTAGCTCTGCAACCAAATACTTTTGTTACAGTATGGGCTACTTTCAAGTATTTCTTATGAAATGCTTTTTTATACTTAATTGTTTTACAAGACCTGATTTCTGGTACATATCCCATCGTTTTACCGGCCTGTTGTGCAAGTGGTTCCTTACACAGATCTTTAAAAGACTTAAGTCTGGTTCTTATGAATATAACTAGGAAATTCTCATTTTTATGAACATGACATATAAATCTTCAGATTTTCTCCTATGGCACTCCCCTTTTTGCTCACATTAATTTTATAACTTTCATTATAACATTATTCTAGTATTTTATACCCCCACAATATTTCCAAAGGAGATGCCTAGGTTTCTAGCTGACAGGGCAGAAGTTAGAGAGTACTTCTAATGAATGTATCTATTTCCAGTGGGCTTAATTCAGAATTTTAAAAGTCTTTTAAAGTTTCATTAGTCACTTGATATAATTCAATTGCCTAACATAGGCATTTACAGATATAACTTGACTTTTCATCACTTTTTCTTAAAAATATGCTAAGTTACTTTCACATCAGGTCCCTACCTATATAGTTTTGTATTATGGTAATTTCATCACAGAAATATTTTCGATACAGATTTCTCTTCATTAATTTCTTTTCCAGGCAAAAGAACAGAACGGGCATAAATGAACATAATCTTAGCATCTGAGAGATCTTCAAACAGCAAATATCATAAAGGCCCACAAAATACAAACTTAAAGTTTCACTTTCCCAAAAAAAGAGGTATTACTGAAGAAAATGGTAAACAATATAGAAATTCGGGATGCAGGACAATAAACATCTTGAGCAGAAGCAGATTGTCATAACAAGAGTTTAAGTAAAGTAGAGAGAACGAGTCTGCTTTTCTATCTCCAACGATTCAGAACAATTCAGTGAAGTCATGGGAGCCCTATGCAAAATTAAAAAGGAATGTAGTCCTGAGATTTTTAACTTCCAACACTAGAGGGGATTTTAACCCATGACAAGTGAGAAAAGGAATCCTCCTGAAAATACAGGGCCACACTATATATCACAGTACATTTATGAAAGAGGAGCAAGGGATTGTGATCAGTGCTGATCCCTTTCTCACTAAACTAATTGCAATCTTTCCTTTTGACTCCACTAGGTACATGAACAGGCTGTAAAATCACTTGCATTTGCATTATTTGATATATAGTAACTATTACAGAGAAAACAAATATCTAACATTGAGATCAACAAATCAAGAAGAAGGTCAGAGAATTCCAGAACTATGGTTTCTATCCCAACATTAATTGACCAAAGCTGTATATTCTGTATTTTCTATGTAATGGATAAAAAAAACCCTCAACACCCCCAAACATTTAGAGTTATATTTCACTATATTTTCTAAGTACAATCTGGCTAAGTTAACACAGCAGTACCAACTTCAGCTCCGCAATGCCCTGATTTTTGGTTTCTTAGTCTTTACTTTCTTGCAGTGTCAACTTAAACCTCCTAGTATTTGATTAATGTAACTTTTCAAGAACTAAAGGGTTACCTACTTTGCATACTGTATGTAAATCACATAATCACAGAATGGTTGGTGTTGGAAGGGACCTCTGGAGATGATCTAGTCCAACCCCCTACCAAAGCAGGTACAACTAGAGCAGGCTGCACAGAATGCCCAGGTGGGTTTCAAGTATCTCCAGAGAAGAAGACCCCACAACCTCTCTAGGCAGCTTGCTCCAATGTGCAGTCACTTTTCATCACAGTAAAGATGGATTTTTCATATTTAGATGGAACCTCCATATTTCAGTTTGTGCCCATTGCCCCTTATCCTGTTGCTGAACACCAGTGACAAGTGTCTGGCTCCATCCCCTTGACACCNACCAAAGCAGGTACAACTAGAGCAGGCTGCACAGAATGCCCAGGTGGGTTTCAAGTATCTCCAGAGAAGAAGACCCCACAACCTCTCTAGGCAGCTTGCTCCAATGTGCAGTCACTTTTCATCACAGTAAAGATGGATTTTTCATATTTAGATGGAACCTCCATATTTCAGTTTGTGCCCATTGCCCCTTATCCTGTTGCTGAACACCAGTGACAAGTGTCTGGCTCCATCCCCTTGACACCCACACTTCAGGTTTTTCTGTGCATTGATAAGATGCCCTCTCAATCATCTCTCCTCCAGGCTGAAGTGTGCCAGCTCTCTCAGCTTTTCCTCATAAAAGAGATGCTCCGTTCCCCTCATCATCCTCATAGCATTTAGCTGGATCCTCTCCAGTAAGTCCTGCTCTTTCTTGAACTGGGGAGCCCAGAAGTAGACACAGCACTTCAGATGTGGCCTTACTAGGATGGAGTAGAAGGGCAGAACCGCCTCCCTTGCCCTGCTGGGAATGCTCTTCCTAACACATCCCAGGGTACCAATGGCCTTCTTGGTCCCCAGGGCACACCACTGGCTCATGGACAGCCTGTTGTGCCCCAGGAGCCTGAGGTCCTTCTGGTGCACAGGGTGATTCCTCCCCTAGTGCAGGACTCTCTATTTGGCTTTGTTGAACTTGGATTAGACTCCTCCTTGCCCCCCTGCCCAGGTCTCACTGGATGGCAGCACACCACGATGGTCTATCAGCCACTCCTCCCAGTTTTATATCAGCAGCAAACCTGCTGAGGGCACAAGCTTTCCCTTCATCCAGGTTATTGGTGAATAAATGGAAAAAGACTGGGCCCAGTACTGACCTCTGGGGAACACTTCTAGACACAGCCTGTGCCACTGATCACAGTCCTCCGTGCTCTGCCTTTCAGCCAGTCCTCAATCCACCCACTGCCCGCTCAGAATAACCACCCTCCTTGAGCTCACCTCTGAGAACATTTTGGGACACAGTGTCAGAAGCCTTGCTGAAGTCAAGGCAGACAACACCTGCTGGTGTTCCCTCACCTACCCTGCCAGTCATGCCATCACAGAAGGCTGTGTTACTGGTTGAGCATGATTTCCCCATGGTGAATCCACATTAACTACTAACAACCTTCTTTTCCTTCACATGCTTAGAGATGAGATCCAGGAGGAGTTTTTTCATCACCTAGCCAGGGATTGTGATGATGTCTGCAGTTTCCTGGGTTGTCTTTCTGGCCCTTTCTCAAGACACAGGAGTGATACTGGCTTTTCTCCAGTCCTCAGGCACCTTTCCGGTTCTCCATGATTTTTCAAAGATGATGGACAGTATCTTAGCAATAACATCTACCAATGCTAATTAAAGGCTAATTAACTTGCCTGTCTCATACAAAAAACTTCATCAATTTTAGATTAGGTATCAGCAGTGTCAGCCATGTTTTGTTAGAGGAAAAAATTAACATACTTGAAACATACAGCAGTTCACTAATATACGTAGTCACCAGTAAAATATCTATTAAATAATCTATTAAAAACATTAAAAAAAAAGTGACTCTAAACTAAAAATACAAAGTTAACATTATTACATGCACAAACCACAATAATCAAAGCATCTGTAACATGCTTCTTTAGATAAGCATTCAAAAGCATTTCACTACAGTGAAAAGTTGTATGTTCTTCTCTAAATTTAATAATTCTCAAGGGAAAGCTAACTGATAATATGCTTACTTTCTGTCTATTCATAGAGCTCAGCAGGGGGAGTATAGCGCCTACTGCAAAAATTCATTTTATGAGAATCACTTTTAAGAATGGCTAAACATGAATTATGATAGGCACAGAAGTTATTACTGAAACTCTACATCCAGAGGAAAAAGTCAACAAAATGGACAAACAAAAAAACAAATGCTTGTTCACTTATAAGTTGCTGATGTAATCCTGACAGCTAATTTTCAAGCCTTCCAGAAGCACCACAACATACTAAATAAATGAATCCTAGAACACCTGGCTTAAAGTCACTGATGTTGCCAAGAAATATTCCCATAGTCAAAAGTGTTATTTTTTGCAAAATGGTACAGGATCTTCTAATGAAAAAGCCACTATTTATATTCTAGTCTAAAAGTACTTGTGTGTTTTGAATTTTTTGGCTACTTAAACTAAAATTTTCTAGGCCTCTTTCTGCCTACATTCATGAGGATAATTTCTTCAGATTTTAAGTGGGTTTGGTTAGCTATAATTAAACTGTCATACTGCATTAATATTTTAAGCACAATACTCATAAGAAACAGAAGCTAAGCATTTTTCTGTGGCAATTAGAACAATGGAATTGTTGGCAATAATGGAAAGTGTGGTATAAACAAATGTCATGTCTCTTACCATGAAGAATAAATAAAGAGAAGAGACACAAAACAGACAGAGAGTACTAAGCAGTTGCTTCCGTCATATTAATGGAACCTTATTCTGTTCTTTTCTCCTTAAATCTTCCCAACGTTTTTCATGTAACCAAGCACTGCTGAATCTGGAAAGGTGGAAAAGGAAGTTGACCATGAGAAGATCTCCAGAGTTTCCCTCTACTTTACATGTTTACTTTTTACATATGTTGAGTTCCATTCTGGCTGTATTTCATGGATTTCAATATTAGATATAAACACTTAGTGTATAACTGTCGCCCCTGCACACCCAGCCTACATTATCAGCATTCAGCTGAGCTCTTTTCATAATTGTTTATTTTGACAATACCAATGAACAATGTACTATATAAATATCAAACAGAAAGGTGACCCCTAATTTTAAGAATTTATAAGCAGGAGACAATAAACCACATCCAAACGGCAGAGTACAGAAAAACAAGACAGTATGTTTCAATACCATAGACTGTGGTCTTCATAAAACCATCAGTTAAACTTTTGTCAAGTTTTTGTAAAGCAGCACTGGAGAATTCCAAGTAGGACACCAGAGAAAAATAATTTTCTGTGGAATTCTTGACAGTGTTAAAGACAACATGAGAAACAATGGCAGTGTTGTTTTTCATAACTCAGTCAGTAGGCACCAAAGGCTGCCAGTGCAGGCTGACCAGAGGTAGGCATCAGTACCTGACTGCTATCTGGGCAATGCCACAGTGTTTATGGACTCTACCCTGAAAGCAGAGACAAATGGTTTGTGTTGGATGTGATTATAAATGGGGAGGTAACAATGACACAGACCATATACCTTTTACACTGCTATCACCACAACTTAGAAATTAACTTAGAAATGCAATTATATAAGTTAAGACACAAGATAACAGTAATTTTAACTCTATGGGTATGTATATTAGAAATACAACACAGGAAGAATGTGAAAAACTGTAATGGTAGCCCAGATATGAAGACCTAGAGAGGAATGAGAATCAAATGGGGTGTTTGGACAGTAGACTTGGAACTGGGTAATATGGCAAAAAGCAGCTAAGAAAGGAGGGGAAGGACACAGATGAAGGGATTGAGTGCACTCTCCGCAAGTCTGCAGATGACACCAAGCTGACTGGTGCAGTTGACAAGCCTGAGGGATGGGATGCCATCCAGAGGGACCTGGCCAAGCTCAAGAAGTGAGCCCATGGGAAACTCAAAGTTCAATGAAGCCAAGTGCAAGGTGCTGCACCTGGGTCAGGGCAACCCCAGTATTAACACAGGCTGTGGGCATGAAGAGATCGAGAGCTGCCCTGCCAGGAAGGACTTGGGGGTGCAGGGTAAAGGATGAGACCGCACATGAGCTGACAATGTGTGCCTGCGACCCAAAAAGCCAAACGTGCCCTGGGCTGTAGCAAAAGCAGCATGGCCAACAGGTCGAGAGTGGAGATTCTGCTCCTCTGCACTCCTGAGGCTCCGCTTGGAGTACTTCATTCAGCTCTGGGGTCCCCAGCACAGGGAGGATATCAACCTGTTGGAGTGAGTCCAGAGGAGGAACACCAAGACCATTAGAGGGATGGAGCACATCTCCTATGCAGAATGGCTGAGGGAGTTTGGGCTGTTCAGCCTGGAGAAAAGGCGGCTCTGGGAAGACCTTACAGTAGCCTTTGAAAACCTGAAGGGGGCTTACAGGAAAGCTGGAGATGACTTTGTACAGGAGTGACAAGACAAGGGAGAATGCTTTTAAACTGACAGTAGGTTTAGACTGGATATCAGGAAGAAATTCTTTACTGTGAGGGTGGGGAACCACTGGAACAGGTTGCCCAGAGAAGCTGTGGATTCCCCATTCCTGGAAGTGTTGAAAGGGTTGGATGGGGCCCTGAGCAATCTGATCTACTTGAAGATGTCCCTGGCCATGGCAGGGTGGTTGGACTAGATGACCTTTAAAAGTCTCCTTTCAACTCAAACTATGATTCTTTTGATTGTCAGTTTAAAAAACCCTAAACTAACTAACTAAAAAAGCCCTCCAAAAAACCTGGACATAATTCTGTATTACCTAAAGAGAATCTTTGAGAACACTTTCAGTAAGGAGACAGGTATTTTTCATTTTTTGTAGCACATCTCTCTGAGATGGAGTTAACTCTTCTGGCAGCAGCAGGAATGGTGCTGGGCTCTGTGACAAACTGTTGATAATACACCCATGTTTTGGCTACTATGGAATAACAAGGATTCCTCTTTTTCATGCCCTGCCTTGTCCTGCTACCCTGCTTACCCCAGTGAATGGGCCAGAGGTGGGCAAAAGGCTGGGACAAGATGCAGCTGGGACATTTGTCACAAATTGACCCAAGCAATACTTCATACCATTCTCAGCAAAAAATCTCAGGGACAGGGGGAGGGCAGAAAGGATGCTCATGGCTACGCCATTTGTCTTTCCAAGCACAATTAAGAATGCTGAAGCTCTTTTTCCATTTTCCTGGAAGTGGCTAACATCTGCCTGATGATGGGAAGAGTGAATAAATGCCCTTTTTTGCATGCAGGTTTTGCATTCTATACTGGGGTGGCATTATCTTCATCCACAAGTGTCCTTTGCCTTCCTTCTATTTTCTCTGCCTGGAAAGAGGGCAAGTGAGAGAGTGGCTGTGTGGGTATTAGGCTGCTGGCTGAGCACAAGCACCACAACTTTTTAAAATATTTGCTTTGACTACCTAATGTTTGAAAAAGTCTATAGTTGAATACAGAGATCCTTATGTACTTTGCAGCAAATTTACTTCTCTAGTGTGACAGAAAAGTAGATACAAATTCAAACTTTGTGACAAAATATTGTTTGCGGCAGTACTACACAATCTCAATTCTGGAATCTTCACAAAAACTTTTTATAGTAAAAAAGTATCAGTAACTGTAAGATTGTCAGTGTGATTTGAAGAAAAGCAAAGAAAGTTTTCATATTCATATTTAAGTTCTCAACTTGCAAGCTGATCAGGCAAGACAGACATACAAGTCCTGTAGTTCGAGTACAATCACTGTGTGTCTAGTTCCGAATGACCTTCCATAGTCACAGACACAGGAAGATTGTTCTAATACACAGAAAATTTAAATTGAGGCTCCTGTATCTTTCCATGTTAGTGAAGCTCAGAGATTTTCACAAAATAAAAATCAAGGTAAAAATCAAGCTGAGCATACGATTTCATTGTACCCATTGTAACTGTCATTGTAGAAGAGGAAACTGAAATATTGCAGAGAGAGAAAATATGGCACCAAGGAAAGAGTATTAAATTCATACACAAAATTTTGTGGAAAGTCACCAAACTGATTGTGGGCTGATTGATAATTGATCAAATATTTCCCAGAATTCTAACTTGAAAAAACTAATTAAACCAGACTTTTCAGTACAGATAACTAGATATAAACTTTCAAGTAATGAAGAAAAGCCACAAAACAAAGAAATCAGTGTGCAAAATGCAACAGAAATGAGCAATATGAATGGCCATTTTATCCAGGAAAACTTTTAAGCCTCTCCTCCCCCTCTTACATGAGTTAGAACAAAGACATTCACCAACAGAACTTAAACCAAACCCTTTCCAAGAGAGCAAAAATATTTAGGATTATTTCTTACAGAGTTCCAGGTATTAGGAAAAGCAAATTATTTCATTCTCAAAGAGTCAGCAGACTAAAATGAGAAATTCTCAAGAGAAGAAAAAATATTCCTGAGTAAAGTAGTAAAGACAGAAAGTGTTATGTACATATACAGTAGACTTTCTTACCAGAATACATTTAACTGTGTGGATTGCACTAGGGTCCTTGTTGTTAGCTGCCCAGTGAAGTGGGATTTTTCCTTCAATATCAGGGATTCCAATATTTGAATCATGTTTTATGAGAAGTTTCACATGTTCTGGGTTATTGTAGTAGGCACTCCAATGCAATGCAGTTTGCTGCAACACAGTTTTCACAAGTTTTACAAACACATTGAAAAATTATTGAAATATGAAAATAAAGTTGGTTAAAACCACCTTTAAATAACAGGTAAATGAGCAACCATTTGTCACACTTCAATAAAGAGGACTGACAGAAAACTGAGCACATGTACCTAGGGTGGGTGACAATTCAAAATTTGTGAAAATAGGCTTTAAAGTACCTTAGTAAGAGCAAATCATCACACACCTTTGCTGTTGAGGTCTGAATTAGGTCTAAGCTACAGCAACTTACATGAGATCCAAACTGAGAAGCCCTTATCCTTGGAACATAAGTATCTCTGGTAGGAGACTAACTGCTTCATATGCGGATTTATTTGACTATGGCAGGAGAATAATGCCCATGCCACTGCCCTGTTGGCTATTTGGTGCAGCAGTTTCAGACCTGGAGAAAATATCTGTGCTTGGCATTAAGCAATGACGCCCATGTAAGAATGATCATCCGAATGAGGCCTCAGCACCAGAGCTGCACTGTAGAACAACTGCAGTGAATAGTGTAGTTCCTTTTCAAAATTTCAAAGTCTGTTGGGATAACACAAATTCACAGAGAAAACTGCTCTCCACTAGAGGAAGATGGCACTGAATGCTTACACTGGACTTGCATCCATCCTGAACAAAGGTTTTGACTGCATTGTCTGTGATGACTCAGAATTCTGAAGTTGAATATTACACAGTCTAATGCCCATGGCAGTCCAATAAAATATCAAAAGGCAATCCATGCTCCTACTGTCAATTCCTGACTTCCAGTGGCTTTTTTACAGTCCTTATCAATGTTCATAATTACATAAGTAAACCAATGTGTGGGGGTTTCTTAAACGGCAGAATGTTGGCATATTAACAAGTATTTTATTTATCAGACACCTCCCCCAGCTGCCAAGTAATAGAGAGTTGTAAAATAAAGAATGATTTTTTTTTTCTCCCCCATCTCTCTTACCCCTCTCACCGCTGCAAATATTACATAGAATTTTGATTTGGAAACAGAGAAATAACTCCTGCGGACATTTGTGTATAGAAGTGCAATATCCTGGATTAGCATCCTTGAACAGTGACACGGAATGTGTGCGCTCACTATCATATCCTTAACTTCTCTGCAAAGGAAGAAGGCAAAAAGGACCCTATTTGTGTTTGTTGCTGCCAGCTGTTAGTTTTATACCATGGCAACAAACAACAATAAGATAGCACAGCCTTTTTTTCCTACTTGACATTCACTGAAGAAGAGTTTCACAAAGTGCCACCACAGCCTTGTAATTGTAGAAATTTGCAATAAATTAATGAGTGTTATTTATTAAATGGAGCTGACCAGTATCCCTAGAAACTGACAGCTGCAATGAAAACAGGAACTTTTGGTTACTAGTAGGCCAACATAGCCTCAGTTCACTGACTTCTCTCACCTACAACCAGTTTCAGTCAGTTACCCACATGGAAGTAGATGTAAAAGACACTTGTTCTCTCTCCTGTTCAGGAATTGTATTTGACAATCTCGATGTGCGCAATTGTAGCATGGAAACTGAACAAGCTATGTGCCCAACAGGATCAAACAGGTTGAACTCTGTACCTGAGATGGTCTTTCACCAAACTGAATTCCATTTTTGCTACTGTGACCACTCATGACATGAACTGGGAGAAAAATGCTCTACATTTTGTGGGGAATCTGGCAATGCTTTAAATACTGCTTTAGAAATCTGCTGAACAGGCAAGGTTGCTAAACCGTTTTGGCTGGTTTATGCATACCTTTGTTAATTAATTAGCATGGTCATGAAGTCAGCATGACCTCTCCAGAATGACTGCTGTAATTATAGGCAGTTTTCTAGTGACTCTTGTCACTAAATGATTCTAAATGTGAGGCTTTTCAAAGGAAGAAAAGCAAGATAAACACACACTATCCAGACTCTAACAAGGATCACAATGTTACAGAAAGACCTGGATGGTTTTTGAATCCTCTACTGTAACAGCTCTCAAGAAGAATGTCAATGGAGCCAGTGCAATGAACTTTGACATCATTAACATCAGGAAAATACTCATATTTCTGCTTTGAAGACCTAGGAAAAGTTTATGACAAATAATTTTTTTCACAGAACTGCTTGATGTAAAAGCAATTTCTAAAGCTGTCACAAGTGTTGTCTTAAAATAAGCAGTACTTTTACCTTATTTTTGTCCTGGGTATCCACTTCTCCAGGTGCCATATGTTTTAACAACAAAGCTAAACATTTTGGACTTTTGTGACGTGTAGTTAAATGCAATGGTGTCATGTCTTCTAAGTCCTTTTGCATCCAGTTCCCTCTACGAGCCAGTAAAAGTTTCATGAAGCGGTAATTTCCCTGGTTAAAGAAAAATATCAGAAATTTATGGCAGTTTATCAAACAAAATTATGATACATAGATATATTTAGATATATTTCTTGTATTACAGTGCCCCAAAAAACCTGCAGCAGAACAGCTCAAAGCTTTGGAAACCTCTAATGAAGATTTTTTTTGTTGACATGAACTCTTCATTTGTAGGTCTATCGTGCTACATGGTATTAGATACATATATTCCATTAGCAGAGTAAGACAGGGCTCATTATTACCAAAAATTCTGCAATATTATCAGAGTTTCTTAACTGTTTAACCTCAGAAAATATCATGTAAAAACTGAAATAAGGCCATTACATGCTGGTTTCAGCAAGGTAAACAGTTATCAGATGAGGAATAAAACTAAACATGAAGGAAGAATATAAGTTTCAAAATGAAAGTAAGAAAAATAACCTGGAATTATTCAGAAAGATAAAATATATTCATCTGAATATGTAGCAAATATATACAAAAGTGATTGTTTCTCACATTTTTAAACTGGGAACTGTATGAGTTTTGGTCTACAATACACATAATAAACAGATGGGACAGGTTGCTTTATAACACACTGAAAATACTTCACACTAGGACTTTCACTAGGTTTTCACTATGTTTTCAAAAGAAATAACATTGAAGCATTGAAATGCTTCTATGATATAAATAAGATATAATGATACAATAAATGAGGGTGGATCCCAAAAAACCCAATCTAGTTTTATTTCTCTAACCACTGAAGAAGCCAGTCAAAAATTAAAGATATGAACATGCAATCATGAAGAAGCTGTAGTGATTTAGGAGTATAGCCAGCCTTGACTTGCTACTACCCCTTGCTTGAAAGTTATTTTCCATATAGGAGAGATGCTACACACAACATTTTGATGCTTCCACTTCCCAAACTCCATTGGGTTTATCAAATCACCTTCAGCAGTTAAATTGCAGCTGATGACCAGCAACTGCTGGAGCAATAACCCATTAAAGTAAAACATCTGCACCTACCTTCTGACACTATGGGTTAAACAACCCTGTTCTTTTCCCACTCTCACTTTTAACCTTTCCTAAAGTGAAAGGAGGATGTTGTCTCCTAATTTTGCTCACTGTCTTCCAGTGTTTCCCCAAGATATCAGTTTTTGCCAATTTCACACATAGATCATTATAAATACAATGAAAATGGAAAGCTCAGAAGAGAAGATAAATTGTACTAATTCTCCCCCACTCAGGGAAAAGCTGGAGCATTTGATGAAGCTTTACTAGACAATGTACACAAGAAAGGTGATGCTCAAACCAACAGGTGTGTCTTTGGATTCTTGTTTATGGAACTACCTGCAAATTAACATACTTCAGTCTGCTACAATTCTTTTATAAATTCTGCATGTTAACTTAGTCCCCTTAGGCTGTCTTTGGAAAAACAGTGAAAAAAGGTAACCAAGTAGACAAGGGAAAGCAGTGCTAATGAACAGGGGCACTTCACTATCTCATAAGACTTAGAATTCCAAATCACTTTTGTCAGCAGCATGGTAGGATGGAGACAGGCCAAAGGATTCCAGAGACCTCCACATTATTCAGTGCCAGGGAATAAAAAATATTCAAATTTTATTTTTCAGAGCAGCTGTAAACATTGAAAGAGCATATTTCACATATATTGCTGTTCTGGCTTTTGTCTAATAGCAATGGAAGACCTGAGCCTTATGGATGCAGAATGGATTTCAGCAGGTAGAGCCAAAATAAATGAATGTGATTTTTTTTTTTTTTTTTTTTTACCTACTACATTGTTTTATTTTAAAATACAAAACAGGGAAAGCAAATCATGAATGAGCTCAGACAAAATTGTCTCTTCCTGCTTCTGCCATTTATTGTTACTGGTCCTTGCTCATCAGTGACAGCTTACAAGAAAAGTCTGCCGAAAAACCTACCACAAACCTGCCTGAAAATGCAAACTTCTCTTGCCAGAGACAGCATGGCTACTACACCATTCACAGTGAGAAGTGACCAAATACATATTTTTCTTCTGCTGGGTGTCAGGGAAAGTATAACATCAGGATTTGGTCCCTTTAATACACAGACACATATCAAGGCATACACCGAAGTACAGGGGCAGAACAGCATGATGTCTGCAGAACTCCTAAACCACAGAGAACACACTCAGAATTAATTCATGATAAATTTGGGAAGGGGTTAGGCATGAGAATACTCCTCATTAGTACCATTGCATTTTACAGGCAAATATAAGAAAAATTTACAAAACTCATTAAAAAAGAAAAATAAAAACTAGCCAACAAATCTCAGTGTATCATGATGTGGTTGGCAATTAGACTGCAGGAACATGATATTAAATAACTTGAGAGAATACTAGTCTTTGAAGAAATACAGCTGCTTTTCTCCATCACAGAGGGTAATACATTTGGGTTGTTTTCAGTATTTCCGGCTCACAGTGCATGCATACCTATGTAAAAAAAAAAATTGGTTTTGTCTTGTTGATGGGTATTTATTGGAAGATTTACAAGTATATTCTGCTTTTTGAACAAATTCCACTGTAAAGAAGAGTGAAAGTTAAAGCAATGCATAAAACTAAGGAAACATGCCTTTTTATTAGAATTTCTCTCCCTATTTCTCTCCTCTACTGTATTTTGTATTTGCTGTTACACATTTTCCCGTCAGTTACTACTACTACATTATTCTCTTGCATGCTCAGCCACCAACAAATCCTTCTCCTTAGCAAATGAATTTGTAATAAATCCCTTCATTCTGAAACAAAATAATCTGTTTCTTCCAAATGATTTAAGATTTTTTTAAAACACTACCACAGAAAACACCTGTACTTACATTACTTATTTGAATTATCTTATTCATGCTTTTACCTCTGACTGCTGTTCTTTTCTTTAGTAATACCATGAATTTTGCTGTCTTTCTTTCACTTGTTAGAACATAATATTATGCTTTTTCATGACAATGGAAAATTTCCCCACCTTCAATTTGTAAATATGCAATGTATCAACATGCCTTGAAGGCAGATGTAATTTAGGTCGTCTTAGGTAGAGGGAGGGAATACTTAATTTGAAAAGCCAGTTCCTCCATTTTTATAAAATTTTTGTGTATAAAAAGTCTTCAAGCTGGCTAGATTTTACTGATACATAATGCACTTGACTGGCCTGAGCATTCCTGGGCAGCATGAAGCTCTTTGAGTCAGTCCATGGTCTCTTACCATTGATAGTGACTCAAAATTTATTCTGTTATAAACAGAAAATATTATGAGCAAACAGGATTAAATACTCATACAGAAAACTTGGTTCCTGGTAGCTAAAATTTACCATTCCAGTGATGATTCTTAAAATTCCTTTAGATTCTATTAAAATTATTTGAAATCAAAAGACCAGACTCTGCAAACTACAGCAGAGTTTCAGAGATCAGCTGACTTCAGCATAATCAGAGGAAATACTTCAGCTATTTCAAAAATTCAGCCACATGTACTAACTGCAATCGTGTAAAACACATTTTTTGGTAGACAGTTCAATAAGCAACCATAGCTCTGCCATCAAGTAATGACTTCAAAGAAAGTTCTGGACCCCAAGCTAAACTACTAAGCAGTCAGAAAAAATTTTCTTTCCTGATGTTTCAATAGAGCAGAGAGTGATGAAGGAAGTATCTTAGTCAGAATCAATGGATTTGCCAGAATTTAGATTATCTCTGAAATTGAAAAAATTATCCCCAAAATTGCGAGTTCACCCATTAAAAAATGCTGTCTAGTATATTCAGTATGATTCTACTGCCAGAGAAAGGTTTCAGTGGAAAATTACTGGTAAACTTTTCTACCTAGTTTTCTCTACAAGGTAATGTGTTTATTTCTTCATTCACCTAAAACAGCTTTTTCATCCTATTTTCTCTCCCTGGCTTGTTGAGGAAGTGTAGTGAGAGAGCAGCTGGGCGAGCATCTGTCAAACAGCCACAGTCAGTCCATCCCATATGGTCACCTAAGTGAAAGACTAAAGAAAAATTAGCTCTTTTCAGTGGTGTTATGATTCTAATCATAGGTTGATACTGAAAGTACTGGTTGTATTACCAATGCACTGAAAATATCAGCCTCATCATTCCACTCTACAGCCCAGAATCCTGCTCTAAATCACCCAGTGCCATGTGCCTCTGTTTCAAGCACTTCCTCAGAACTTAAGTATTTTTCACAGCAAACTTGCTTTAAAGAGTTCACCTGGGCTCTAGAAACATTCTGCTGATGTGCAACAGAACTCCATGAAAATTTATTTCCATTCTCATCCCACTATTTCTTGGTGAGTTAACTTGGTCATTATGTAACTGTGTGCTTCTACACTCTGACCAACCACTTCTCCTACCCTGTAGTGTGAATACATCTCTGAGGCTACACTTTTCATGTTTGAATTTTAAAAACATGCTGCAAAGATAAATATAACACCTTTTATAAAGGGAGAAACTGAGCTGTACAAGGTAAGGCTAAGAGTCAGAGGAATATGTGCATCTCTCCAAGCACACCAAAAGCACATCCATAGTTAGGCTGCCAACACCTCGTCATCAGTGGGTTAAAAGGAGCCAATGCATGTAGAAAAATTGCTTATTTCCCTGTTAATTGCTGAGACCACATTTTCAAAAACTGTAACAATTCTACTCCATGTGAAGTACTTAACTCAAAAGAATGATTTGTAATAATTTATAATGTAGTGCACACGGGCTGACTACTGTTACAGCACAGCTATGCTTGATTTTTGGAATACCTACAATGGGCCTGTGAAGGTTTAGTGGACTGTAAGGGTTGCTAGAGGAACTGGGGAAAAGGCTGCCCAGCAACTCTATACAACCTCCTGGTGAAAACAGCAGGGGTCATTAAAAAGAATGCCAAGCTGTTAAAGTGTGAAGATGCTACTTTGGCTCTGCTCCAAACTCATATACCTGCTTTCCCAGGACTGGGAACAGACAGACCAAAAAAACACAAACCCTTACAGAGGAGGTGGTTTTTAAGGGCTCTTCATTGCTGACAGTCATAAGCACTGAAGATGCAGTCAGGGCATATACTTGGAGCAGAACAGAAAGCCTTAGATATATTTACAGATGAACCACAAATTAGAATTGAAAGTTAAAATTGACCCTCTGGATTAGTAAATCCATCCTCCAGCACCATAGGGAGTAAGAGCATCTAATCTTTTTCAAAAAATTCCTAGCGATTTCTTTTAAGTGGAATTACAGTGTTTGGTATTTTTTTCCTCCCAGTTCTCTCAGTTTCAGGCTGGGGCTTTTACGTTTTGTTTGTTGTTTGGGGTTTTTTTAAGCCGATACACACAAAAGCATACACTTCATTTTTCTACCCATGAAAATACAGTGTGGCTCTTAAAATCTAAACAAGCTTCGGTGTTTTTATCTCAGTAACAATGGATAAACCCTACACTGCCCTCAAAAAATCATCATCTCTCTGCACTCATTCTAGTTGAAACTCTTGTGTTTTGAACACAAGTAAGCAGAGATTCCAGGGCTACCAGAGGAGGTCCCACAAAGCACCCTACTGAAGCACAGTGGTACTTGTCTGCTGCTAGTGCACGTATCTTGTCAGATATATTCAAAATGCATTTCTCCCATAAATTAAGTACATTCTCTAATCAGCTAGCACAATGACATCCTTCTCAGTAATTTTTCAAATAATGAATTCATAATGCATGGAATAAATTGTTATGTTCCCACCCCCCAACCCGACTTGCATTTTGGACTATAATATTTCTAACCGTTTCAATTACGTTCAGTATTTTTATTCTTCTGATATCCCATCCACTGCCATCCTCTCTTTGACTGACAATCATGCCTAACACCATGCCACACTTAAGCATATCCTTTTAAAAAATAGTACTCATGATTCTAAGTTTGTTCATGAAAAATATTGACTAATATTAGATTCAAGTGCAACTGTTAAGGAATTCTAATACATGCCTTCTGATCTTATAGCTCATATTTCAACTCTGTTTTCAGTTCATTACCAAATAATAATTTATCATTCTCTTACATTTTGAGTCTTAATTTCCCATTAAGGTTACAATTTTCCATCTAGCACTACAATTAATATATTTGTACATGTCTAAAAAGGCAACCTATTGAATTTATTTCTACAAAATCAGCTAACTAAATAGCCAGTTACTCTTGAAGAACCTACTGCTGACAGAACAGTGCACATTTTACTCAATTTTCTATTTCTACTTACATATTTATCCTCATATAATTTCAAATTCTTATATGCTTCTGCGGTCAAATAGGCTACCTTTCTCAGCTACTTTTCTTCCTAGTTAAAACACTATTTACCAGTATTCAATAATGATACCGAATACCCTAAATTCTGCAATATTACAATTCCCAAAGAATGATTTACTGATTAAGACTCTTTTGCACCTTATACCTTGCTGTTTCTGTACCGTTGAGATTAGATTCACCAAAATCAGGCATTAACCACTGACCACAGCCCCGAACAGAGAGGCTGCAGTAACCAAGCCTGGTCAGCATGGGTACAGCAGAGTGCAGGCAAATGGTAAAACAGAGGCCCCAACAAAATCAGAAGCACAAAGGTCAGCCTATTGAAAACGGTGTGTTTGAAGACAGCAGTGCAGCAACTTCACCAACCATGAGAAAAAGGATTTCAGAGATCTGATAATTATACACCCCACCATCGTTTAATAATTTATTAGCTTATTAAATTTTGATTGTTGAAATATATTCATTATTAATTAAGCAGCACTTATGTAAGACATTTTAGCAAAATTTTCTTAGTATTCTTTCGTGAAAAGATGGACCATTTAACTATCAATAAATCTTCAGAGGAATATAATATATAATTCAGTTACTTTTACTCTTTCACAAACAGAACACCACAAAATTATTAGTTAAATTAATTGCAAAAATAAAACATCCACTGTTCTAATACTACACCAATCATAACATGTGCAGTGATAATACAACTATTAGACAAGTTTTTTTGTCTTTAAATATCATTAATGTTTTCATTTTCCTTTTCAAACTCCTACATAGTATTTAAGAAAGTACAGCTGTATATATAATGATGTCTTGAGAACAGAAAAACTAATTATATCATGGGTTACTGCATACATATTCACACATGTACACTATTCACTTGGTTTAGACTCAGAATGGGAAGGTGCATTGAAATTTAGCATATGAGGCCACAGACCTCCTTTTCCAGAGAAGCACATTCTGTCCCAAATATACTAATAAACAGATAAAATTAAAAAAGATGGCTATGACCTTATTACAGTCAAATTACATGTTAATTGTTTTAAACCCAGGAGTCCTTAAAAGTTGGAGTCAAGACTTAATTCTTGCATATGCCTGAAACACAATAATATACATACTTTTTAATGGCGACATGCCAGTTTCTAAAGCCAGTAGAAATCTATACATTGACAAATACTAAATCATATGGAACACTCAGACACTCATGGAGGTAAGATTATGTACAATGTGGAAGTATTTTAGATTTTGTCTTAAAAACCCAAGCAGAACATATCAGCCACTTTGCACTGCATTAACACGCTTTGCCAACAGATTAGCACAGATGCTACAGCCAAAGTTGAGAACAGCTCTTTGCTGTCAGATGCTTTCAAGAAGCAGTGAAAGTCAAAAACCTTGAACTCCTTAATTGCTAGCTAAGCCTTTAAAAGACAAATACATCCACGAGGTTTCTCATTAAAACAAAAAAGGCAACTGAATTTAACTTGCTTGTCTTCACAGAATAGAAACCACTCTTTGATCTACTTGATCTTACAGAAGATGATCTTACATACATACACAAACACACTCATTGTCTTTCTGGTGAGGAGGTGCTGAAGAGAAGATGCTTCACCCTCCAAATAAACTTTGTACAAAATAAACAAATTTTCACACCCTGAGTATTGTAATAACTTTGGAAAGGTAAGGGGCTGTGCACGTGGTTTCTTTAGAGGTTGATTCATCTTTTAGTATCTCTTTGAGAAGAGGCACATTCTAAGAATGTCAGAAACAACTTAGAATGATGTGGACTTCTGTCACCAACACCTACCATTCTCAGTAGCTTTTCAGGAAGCAAACTAAGCACTTATAATCTGTTCTATCATACTTTTAATTTGATATCAATAGGAACAGAGTACTGTTTGAAAAGCAACTGAAATCCATACATCAAAAGGAACATTTTGATATGCTTATATTATCAGCTAATTGCCAAAAATCTCAGAAGAATTCTTCAGAAGAAAAGGTACTAAGAAAGGTTAGCAAGTAGATATATTAATTTAATTGCAAATAAGGATTATTTGGATTTATACATTAGCATTTGTGTTTTGAAATCTTATCTGTGAAAATACTGAAACTTCTTGATTTCTAATACACTGAAACTGAATTCATATTGCCTGGTTACAACAGCCAAAAGCCTGTAAAAGCTACCCTTTAATGTATATGACTGCACCATTCTTACACTCCTTGAATATCAGTGAACTTGTTTAAACAGCTCCTGAAAAAAACAAATAAAGTCAACATAGCTACTTAGAACCCCAGTTTCTAGTTGAAGTTAGTAAAGTCACTATCAAAATACCAGGCTGTCTCTCTGGTTATCACTAACTAAGGTTAACTCCTTGATTAACAACGTAACTGAAAAACAAAACAAGAGAAAATCTTTAGGATTATTGTTTTAGACATAATCCTTCGCAGTCATCCATTGACTATAGCTTTAAAAAAAAAAAATCTGCAAGCTCCTTATTACCTCTATGTGGACAAAGATGATGCCATGACTTCTGTCTAACAAACCACTGGTGGACTTAAATATGCAATGCTCTGCTAACGCTTTCAAGTCAACCACGACAAAAACATCACTGATTTTTGACATTGGGTTTAATCTCACGAAGTACCCTTTTAGAAACTTTGTCAGCAGCATTCTAGACTCAAAAGTAAAACACTCAAGTGGAGAAAATCTCTCAGACAGCTGAACAGAAACCTTATTTACCAGTTTCCAAGCTGAACATGTTCATCTGTCTGGCAAAGCATCTTAGGCAATACATCAGCGAAGAACATCAGCATGACTTGAGGCCAGTTCTGACTATCAGACATTTTGACTGAAAGCAAGGCAGTGTCTCAACTAAGAGCAATTCTCCCTAAAGCCTCTTGCAAGATTGGCTTTACTCTCTTGGTTTCCATAGGAATAGACAGAACTATCAACTGGCACACAGTTAAAGAATACAATAGACAATGGACCAGTGCTGTAAAAGCCAAGGTAAAACTGTTTCCCAGTGTAGGCTGAAAGAAAATAGGTGTTTGTATCTTACAGTCTTTGACCTCATTTATCCATGGCCTGTACATGTTGTTCCTATGTAGTGTTCTCAGGTCTTCAGCAATAAATGTTATGGTCTACCTATAGAAATTAGTGGCTTTCACGTAAAAAACACTTTGAGGATGAAAATGCAATTAGCATTCTCATTTCCAGTTGATCTCTTCCACTGTTACTGAACTTGTTTTTCTGTAGTGTTCTTTTGAAGTCATTCAGGCAGAAGTACCCACAACACACCATCTCTGGGGATTTATGACAAAGCCTGAGACACATCCATATTTACAGGATCACTGCCCACCTCTCCATAAAGAATCAAAGATTAAGCTTTCAAAAAATATTATATTTCAAAAAATAGTGATTTGAAAGATTTGTCAGAAAGTACTAACTCCCTCCTCCCCAAAAATACAAGTACTAGAAGATATTTACTACATTCATTTTCTTCATCTTAATGGCTTTAAGTTGAATTCTCTTGAACTAAGAGCAGTGTTACAAAACTATGAAAATATATCCCAGAAACGGATGTATGCCTTTAAAAAATCTAATAAAAATGTTACAAATCACAGTATTATTCATGACAGAATTCTACCTGAAAAAGAAGTCTAAATAACAGCCATCAGTCCAGTCCAAGTCTTTTTATCCTACCTTTGTGCAGTACAATCTCATTCTGGAAGCAAACTAATTGCCATTACTGCTAAGCATCACTCTGACCAGTACTGTGTCACTACTGCCTTGTACTTCCTAATTGCACCCCTCTAAGTGCATGTCATGTCCTTACACGCTGCTGGAAGCAGCAATGCTTGCAAAGTGAAAACGTTGTATATATGCTCATTTTTGAGCACAGCTTCACAGAATTTTTTGTTATTATTTTAACTGCTGCTTTAGCTGAAAATAAATGCATGCCTTTTACGTGATTTAAATATATTTCAAACACATTAACTCCTATAACAAACCACTATGTGAAATAATTGCAACTCTACCTATCAAATTCTATTTGACGAGAAAAGCTCTCCAGCCACAGTGCAGTCTCCAGAACTACTACAGAAGTAGACAGACAATCCATATTGAGAACAACCAGCAATAAAGGTAGGTTTACTCTCAATTTAAATAATTATTAAGACACTTCAGGCTACTTTTACATATAGCATAATTTTATAGTTTTAATAGACAATGCAGTGATGTTTGATATTCAAAATGAAGCCATAATCTACTTACAGTACTGGTAAATAAATCAAAGCCTTCATAATCTACTCAAACTGCATCCTAGCAGTAATAAAAGAACTCAATTTATTCCTCTTTGTTCAGACTAGGGGCAGATAAAATAACAACTCAAGGTTGGTGTTGCAAAGCCTTCCCAAATCCATAGCATATGAACAATGTTGAAAAAATGAATCCTTTGTGTGTATGTCTATGTTTAAATGTTCCCATCATAAGGCTGAGCACACACAGATGATATTCATAACATAAATCAGTTAATATTTCAGCAAAAATTATTCCTCATTAGTAAAAACTGGCAGCATTCTTCCTTAATCCTTCATTAATAAAAAAACCATGTGACAAAAGAGGGTTCCAAGCTGCTCTACAGAGAGACAAAAAAATTTATACTCTTAACAGGCAAATTAAATTAATTTTGTATTTTATGAAATGATGACATTAGCTGTTGCTTTTCAGGCAGCAACAGAATTTGCTTATGTAGTTCATACATATCCATTTTGACTTTAGTGAGATTCACTTAATTCTCTTTAATCAACAATTTAACCAACTGTTTACAGACAAAGAGAGAGACAAATGAAAGATTAGTGCTCCTGGAGTTTGTGGCTGGCCATAAGATCTGAATTTATTTTTCAAATACCTCCTATAGTAGTAGCCTTGCATGCTGAAGACATCCTATCTAGTATCCTATTGATTCAAATGACAAGCCTGAGCATCAGATTAAGGACATGTCAGACACCTGATAGAAGATTCCTGGAGATTTCAGCAGAAAGGTGTCCTGTTTCAAAATGATCTATTACTGCTACTACATGTATTGAAGCATATGTGGATGCATTTAACACAAAACTAATTCACCTAAAATTAGAAAAACATTTACAATCAGTGAAAACAAATACCTTCACTTTTTCTGCAGAATAGCTGGAAAAAGTCACCTTATTCAAACAGAAATCACCCTACAGTTCACAAAATGGGACTAAACCAAACTGATGAGCTAATACTAGTGATAGTCCTGTTTTAATTTGTCAGTGCCAAATCTGGATACAAACAAGTAAGCCGTTTCTCAGTCCCAACAACACTATTTCTTCTCGTAACCATTAAAGATCAGTCTTGAGGTCAGCTGCAGAGGGGCAATTAATGCAAGAACGATGTTTTAGAAAGGACACTCAAACAGGGAGATGTCTTTGTCTGCAAAGGTACTTTTCAAGGTACAGACTTGGCAGCAGACATCAGTGTCCTGGGAGAGGAGCTGGACAAGTCTCTTGTGCACCAAGGGATGCCACAATGCTAAACATGCTCAAGGCACAACAGTAAGTGAAATGAAATGAATTCTATTCCAATCTGAAGCATAACACCCCAAGTACTGTACACACCATGTTTAAAAAGAATACTATTTTGAAGATGCAACCATTATCTTCAAGATCAAATGACAGAGAGTTTTTCAGCTATCCTTTGAAAAAAGCAAAAGGAGAGAGAGGGGGCAGCTGTTTGTTAACAGTATGTAGGAGACAACCAACAGCTGAAAACCAGGATAATTATGTCAACTTAAAACAGCCAGACATCAAGCAGTATGGAATAACGTTCTATAGAAAAAGCATCGCTCAGGCCTGCACAAATTACTTGTCTAACCCTATTTACATCCTGTTCAGTTCCAGTTCATCTTTGCAACAAAATCTGAGTTGGAAGTTATGCATCAATTTTTTTTAGACTTAAGCACTAATTTTAATGTTTTTTTAAGACCAGATCACTTTACCTGCTCACACTTGATAACTGATATTCTTCATAAATTAATACAAATTATTTTATTTGTTGATAGCAGCCTGAAAAATCATTGTTATGGAAGAGGACTTAGCAAAGGTTAGAAAAAGTAACAATGGGCAAGTCATCAATCCAGAAGCTCTTCCAAATTTTACTCATAAGAGTATGCAGTGAACTCCACAGAGGAAAATAAAGTAATTCTACCAGCTGTCTGTACAGATATTTAAGATATCATTCCATATGCTATACAGAATTAGTTCCTTTCCACTGAGAAACACAACACAAGCAGAGCTTCTCAATGTTCTGCCACTATGGTTTGCACTTGATTCATATTTGCAAAATCTTTTAGAAAATCACTGCAGTTGGAGACATTTCTTATTATTTTAATGAAATTTCATAATCAAATTTCAAGTGCTCGAGAGGAAGATTGCTCAACAGAGGCACGAGGATAACAATACAATGTGTGTTCTGGGCCTGAAAATATCCTTGGATTATTTCAAGCACAGAAAGCATGGCAGCAAAAGATATAAAGCCAAGTGGAGGAAAGGATGAGAGTTACCAGAGCAAGAAGTGGAACAGAGATGCAGAGAAGTAAAATAACCTCATGTTTGAAAATGACAGAGAGTGGTTTGTACAATGAAGATAAATCAATTAGGTTAGTGAAAACAGCTGTGACATTGGTGGAGCAAAAGAGAGAGAAAACATCACCAATAGTGATGTTTGCGCTAGAGAAAAAAATGGGAAAAACTTAGGAAACCACAGGTCAATGCCATGGCAAGGAAATTGTCTGGGAAAAAATACACAGTAAGGATTTTGGTACCAAGTGTTAGGTAAAACTCTAGAAATCAAGATACTGAATTATGACACACTTTTAATTACAATGAATAAAACAAAAGATGGAACTTTGCAAAATTTTTTTTCCCCCCCCAGGAGAATGGATAGATTTTTCAATAAGCTAAAGATATAACTTTAAGGAAATTAATAATAAATAGGCCTGGGCTTCTTTTATTAACCCGGAAAAAGTTCATTTTATCTCAGTGTGCCTATAGTGCAGACTACAACACAGTATAGAAACACTGGGTCAGCTTTACAGATATTATGGATACTGAAGCCAAAGAGGCCACAGCAGCACAATACTTTTCCTGTAGCTCAGCAATCTTCAGCATATTTCAAGCTGCAAGAGTAGGCTGTGATGACACTTCATCTGTCCTTCCTGTAGCTCACACCAGAAGGTTAAATGTGCTTAAATCAGATTACACAGACTCAAAAATAAGTATCAAGATCATAAAGTCAGAGTTGGGGAAGCAATGAAACAAAACAGAACAAGATGAGTCAGGAGAACTGGATTATCAGAAAATATATTACAGAGGTACAGTACCTGTCAGATAACTAACTGCAAACCCAAAAATAATCCAACACACATGAATCCAGACTCTCACACAAAGATGGGTCTTTTGAGAGCACAGCAGTTAATCTCAAAGGGATAAAACCCCCTGATTTCTGACACATAATGCCACTGAAATACGGTAACAGACAATCCGTTCAACTTTTCTGCCTCTGGAATATTTACACTATTGTACTAATCTACGAAGATAACCTGAGATTAAGCATGGGTTTGCCAGTATTTACAGCAGACTACCAGTAAATGTTGCAAGTCCAGATGACCATCAGTAAGTGCTGCAGAAGAGAGGGAAGCAGCAGGGGAATCAATCCAAATGGAAACACTGATAGTAAAACCACTACTCCAGAAAAAAATGACCAAGCACAATAAAAAACATCTATGATTTTTGAAATACCTACAAGTCCATTAAGAAAAAAATTGTCTTTTGTTAAATTAGCTGATGCAAAATAAAGGTTTTTTCCACCCTCTAAAAACCTTGCTATTTCAAGATCTGTTATACAGATAACTATGGCCAAGTACTGTAGATCTCAATGAAAATGTGCTACTTAGAGAAGGGGAAATACTGGTATGGTTACAGTTAAGACTTGCTTTGAAGAGAGTGGCAAAATAAGATGACAAAAAAAGAAACCACTATTTCAGTAATTTTATTAACAAATCCGTTATTAAAATATAGTCCTAGTATTTATTCTGATAAGGTAACTATTAGCACATCTGAGTCATTAAATTATTTGTTCTACTAGCATAATGGGTCTTTCATCAATTTTATCTTATTTATAACAACAAAAATCTTTCTCCAAGAAACAGGCAGAGAGTAAAGGGTGAAAAGTAACAGTAAGAAAATACAGACTGAAAATTCAACTGATGATTTTTAAGTCCAGTGCAGGACTGGATCATAATACTTACTCTACTTACAGCAACTTTGAAACAACAATCTATATCTCAAAAAACACACTGGTATTATCAGACTGACGTATCTTTACAAGAAAATATTGAAATAAAATATTTTATTTCCTTACAGCTTCTATTAAGGGATTCCTTCCATTGGTGCATAGTTTCGTCGCCCATGTCATAATCTTTTGCATTTATATTCCCTATCAGAGCAGTTAACTAGATTTTTTCTCAAGACATAAAACCAGTCTGATCTGGTATAACACTGCCAAATCTATTTCACACAAATTCTGCCTGTCTCAGGGAGAGAGCGAGTGAGTGCACACCACGCATCCTCATTAACTAGAAAGATATGTAATTAAACAAGAAAGGGTTAAAGCATGTGTTAGCCTATTCTACTTTTCCATCTCTTACTTTTTAAAAAGCTTTCATATGTCTTCTTCCTTGTTTCTGAAAGCTAACCATTCCTTCTTCCTTTCAGGAAGGCTGACATTTGACAGCTTAACATAGCTGACAGGGTTACCCAACAGCTCACCCTCCCTATTCTCAATCCAATTAGACCTCTAATCCTCCAGATGAAAGGCCCAACTACTCACGTTCCTCATGACAACGACAGCTATTGATTATTTGTCACTACAGCTAACACCTTCTCTGTCGAGGCCACTCTGACAGAAGCAAACCTACCAAATTAGACAGCACTTTATCTGCCCTGGAGGCCAAATGGCACAACAAGTAAAGGCTAATAAATGGTATAAAAATGAACAAATCATAACATTATGACAGGTTGATCGTTGCCAGCAGCTTCACAGCTCAAGCTTGATGCTCTGTTAGACCTGTTCCTTCTCTTTTCTCTTCCACTCCTGCACCAACTTTGACTGAATTAAAGGCCAGAACAATTAAGGCATTTGACCAGCAAAGATAAGCTAGGATAGAAGTATCATCAAGGGACACAAATGTCAATAGCAGACTACCGTTTGTCAATAAAAACATTCCAGAGATGCAAATGCTCATGACTCTGCTCTCCACTAGGCTGTACTGACTCCCTTTGTACAGGGCTCTTCGCAAGCCCAGGCAGAAACTCTGGGAAAATTAACCCCAGAAAACCAAGCTTGAGCTGGGAAACATTGAGGAAAGGATCTGCATCACTGAAAAAGGAATCCCAATACCATGCTACATGATAGAGAGATGTTACAGTCATTATTCCATTTAATAGCTACAGGTTTTTTTTTCTTTATAGCAGAGTGATAGAAACCAGGACTACATCATTTGAATTTATCATGATAAATTTGCTTCAATTGTTTTTCAAAGTAAAAAAATTTGTTTCTAGGACAATATTCAGTATCTAGTGACACAGGACCTCACAAGTCACATCACTCTGAGGCAAACTGAAAACATTTATTATTCTCAGAGCGGTACTATCCAAAACCAATAACAGTGAGATCAGAGGCACAGTCCCTAAACTGAGGCTGTTTATTACAACAAAGAGTAGAACACTAAAAAAGTCCCAAAATAAAACACCACAACCACAGGAATATTGTTAATATCAGGCAACCAAAAGAATAACACGAGTAAAAATACGCAAGTTATTTAATCAGTTAAAAAGCAATTAATACTGCCCTGCCATAATTAACCAACTGATTTCTCAACTGTGCGAAAAGGAGTATGTTTTCCAGCAAGGAATTCCTATGCTTCTGAAAGTACTCAATAGCAGAAAAATATTATTAAATCAAATTACATGAAAATTAATTTAATCTTAAATTTATAGTTAAAGATATGAAACATGATTATCTGCTATTCTGCTTTACCTAAGGAAAATGTTGTGCAACATACATTGCACAGATAAAGGAAACTACATGCAAGTGCAACGTAATATTAATCTAAGAAATCTAAACACCCTGAAAAGATCTCTTTAGTAAAAAAAAAAAAAAAAATCAAATTTAGTAGTATTTGACTGTTTTAACTTCTTAGGCTTACAAAATATTCTTGGGGATGAATACATATTTATTAACCATTTCAACCAGACACAAATGATTAAACACTTTAAAGAGGGGAAGTACAATATTATCACAAAGTACAGATATTTACATGAGCATTTTGGCAAATGGATCCTTTATGACTACTACTACCTGAAGAAAAATTGAACCTACAGGACATTTAGGTGAGTTGGCTCTCACAAAACTCAAGCAAACCTATAGAAGAAAGTTTAAACAGTACATAACATTTCTATGAATAAATTTTAATTATTACTATTCTACTCTTTTAGAGTAGAATAGTAATAATTAATATTTATTCAAATATACCCCAAATATAATAAATCACTGTGAAGAGGAGACAAATACTGTCATTTTCAAATATACCATAGAGTAATATTTAGTGGACACATTTTTATTTACATTTTACACATTTCTAATAGCCTTCTGTCCTTTCCAAAAGGAGACTGGTTCAGAATTCCTAATGCTGAGCCCCAGAGAAGCACCCATGTGGAGGAGATGTACAGAGGTGCAACTGGTCTGGCCTGACCCTTCACATATGAGAAGTCTGAGTAAACTCATTCCAAACCCTTACTCAGGTAAAGGCATTTATGCCTACACTGGTGACAGTGAGTCCACAGCATTCTCGGAAGCAGTTCAGGTTTTCCAGGATCAAAAACTCCTTTATTGTTTATGTTACAAACCTCCTACTTAACATAGGTTATAGTCACTGCCATGGTCTGTTCTTATTTAACAGACTTTCATTCTTTTTAACACATACCTTGATTAAAGAGAAACTGAATACACATAATTCTCCCAATTTGGTTTTACCAAGTTCATTAAAAATATTCTCATCTGGATTTTTTTCCTCTTTATTTTAGGGGCTTTTATTAAAAAAAACCAAAACCAACTATCCACAATAGTGTTATGCTAGGGGACTAGATGGTGTCAGAGTGAATCTTAACGTCTAATCATATCAGCAAAATCTGTAAATGTCTAAGATTTAGACTTACTAACCTGATGAGCTGTCTACCTGTGTTATTCCTGACTTTTCTGTTGCAAGACTTATTTATAGTATTTGGTTTATGATAACTATTCTTGATAAGTGAGAATCTTTTCCACTATTACGAGTCAGTATCAGAAATTATACACCACTGCCCTTTTCAAGGTGTGTTCCAGATGTGCCTCCTTGAGAATCATACTAAACATCCCATACACAGAGCAAGAACTAATCCACACATCTTCCCAAAAACCTTAGATGCAATTATTCTTTCTTCTACGTTTAGATTATATTTGCAACCTCACAATTAAAACAAAATCCTTCAAAACCTGAATGCTACAGTGATGGCTGCCAGTCATCAACTGCCCCAGGCAACTGGAGACCAACACTTCATCTGCATGTCAAAGGGCAGGCACTGCACTCGGCCCATCCCTTTCCATGCAAATATACTCTACTATATACTATTTGTGTAAATACTCCACAAATGCTCCTGCTGCAAACCCTCCCTTTAAACATCCTCCCTCCACCTTCCTACACCTTTTACTTCTACTATTCTAAATGGGGAAAAATACTACTTCGCTATTCCGAGTGGAAGTAGATAGACACATTCTGTCTACAGCAGGCTGTAGAGCAAATCTGCCAGATATTTATAGAATAATTCATTTTAGCACCTCAGCCAGCTTTATTTGTTTTCTTTCACCATCCAGTCCTACCCACAGACAGTAACTGATGCTACATTTTTTGGTTACCCGTGCTATAATTCCTGTGATGTGTAATATGTCTGCTGAAAAGTAGCTGTAGTCAGGGAGATAGCCACAAATTGTAAGCAATACTTTCAAACATGTTTTACCAGAGTAAGTTAGTTCAGTAACTGTTACTAAAATAATTTAAAAATGAAATCTACAGGTGCCATCGACTATAGACATTCATACCATATTTATCAGTGAAATCTGTATAGAGAAAAAGTTTGATCTCATAGATACTCTGAAACTCTGATCTTGAACTTCAAGTCAAAAGAATTACTTTGGCATGCAAATTTTTGCATAACCTTGTCTTAAAATGTGGTTTCATGCTAACATAAAACCAGTGAGAAATCAGATTCATGTGCCTTAGTATCTGCTGTGCAACTGAAACCTGACATGTGGAACAGTATTTCCGCAGTTTTATCTTCTGCAGAGAAAAGAACTGGCTGGATTTTAACCCACATTTTGACAGTAGACAGACAATTGCTGGATACCACATGATTATAGTGACTTACACTTAATGAGAAAACAATAATGTGCATGTTCATGCCTTGTTACAAGACATGACAAAGTGTGCGAGCTGAAAATGCACTGAATATATGAGAATCATATATTGGTTTTGCAAAGTAGTACCCAAATCAAGCTCTCTGTGCCAGCAGAACTGTTCTCAAGCTTTCTGTGTCAATGATGCTGCTCCATGTTTACTGGAACTGACCTGGAAAGCATTCCCGCTCCTTCACATCTGTGAATAATTAATTAATTATTTTTTAAAAAAATTCATTCACTAATGAATTAAGATACACAGTTTCTGCAGTTGAAGAATATCCTAGACAGTGTTCTGACCATTCTCATGGTATCTAGCATTTCTTGGTTTCCCAGAACCCTTTCAGACAAATAGTGTCTCTCTTTAGGTACATGTAAAAGGGCTTACCTAACACTGGTCTCCACAAGATGCTTCTATCATGCAGTATTTCTTGACAAACATGTTTCAAGCCACCCTGCATATTTCAGTGGAGAAAAGTGATATTTAAGATAGTTTGGAGCTACACGGGAATGCTAAGTTCCATAAGAGGAGACCAATACTTTGATTCCAAGATTTTCAAACTTTAATGTTTTGCTCTGAATCAAGACAGAGCAGAAGCAAATGGAAGTTCTAAAGAGTAGTCAAAAGCAGAATTAGGAAAGACATGCAAGATTCCTGAAAGAGTCACAGCTGCTATTTATCACACATAGAAACCCCCTAATTTCAAAAGGGTTCCTGTCCTTCCTCAACTCAAATAGGATGCTAAAATTCTTACCAAAGGTTTTGAGAATATTTTTCATTATGTCAGTGTTCACTTAGGAAGTTCCAGCCTTCCAAAGTCTGTCTGTTTCATTGTTCATTCTCAGCAGTGACAGCACAACTTTCTTGGGGAGTGTACCGGGAATCAGAGGTCTGTAACAATGTGAGTTTTTTCTTCTTAAACTTTTCCTGTAGTTATTTTGAACCATTTCAATGGGGGTTGCAGCACAGATCAATGGTAGTATCAAAACAACCAGTAGCAAAAAGTGTTTCAGAACATGAGCACCTGTGTTAAAGAGGCAGAAAATTATTTGTTCTTTTGGAGAGCTCCTTTCCTGTCAACTCACTGACCAGTGAGCAGCTCCACAGCAGCGAAAAGGGGTCAGGGGAAGGCCATGGATGGGACCAACCCCCTGGTAGCTAGGACAGCTTATCTGTAATATAACACATAAAAATCACACACAAGGAACTCTGCCTTCTACCCTTGAGCAACTTCAGGCTGCATTTACTAGAGAGAACTCTTAGTTCAGGAAAGTAAAGAAAATATTTGTATCATGGTTATTGTCTGTGGGTTAATCACAGGAAACTACAGTCCCACACGTAAAAAAAAAAAATCACCTGTTCTGGCTGGTCAGCAAACATTCCTGTTTCACATCCTGGTGTTTCAGACTTCTCACATTCAATCAAATTGTATGTTCACATGAAAATATCACAGAATGAACATAAATCTCATTCACATTTCATAAACCTACATGCATATAATTAATATTACTCATTATGAGCTCTCACTTAAGGGGGAACATCATAAAAGGTTATTGGCCTGAGGAAAAAAGGAACATCAACTGGCCACCATTGTCTCTGACATGATCATTTATTTTCATTATATAGATTGGGAAAGAAAGTTAGAAGCATGTGTGGTCTTTTACACAGATCAAATAAAGGCTTTTGAAAGATCTGAGAGACTACAGCTCCAGGAAATATATCATGGAAAAGGTAATGAGGGAAAAATGTATAAATTTGCTCCCAGGCAAGTTAATTCAAGAGCTTTAAATACAAACACCTTTTACTTGCTCAAGGGGAAAAAAAACATTCGGTTTTTGCAGCTCTTGGACTAACCTGACTGTGCTCATCTAATAAGACTTGGAATAAACTTTTATAAAATAAATGAACTAAAGACTACCTTCTGCTTCTAATTTTCTACCATGCCTAATACTTGCCACAGGCTCTCTTTTCTTACTTTCTTCTTTACCTTTATTGTTACTGCTGAGTACACAGGAACAACCATTTTTTCTAGTTTAAGAAAAATCAAAGACCGTTAAAATATATTCTCCTACTTTACACAGAATTCCTAACTGCATCCTGGATGTACTGCTATTTATCAATAACCACGTCAGCAAATAAATAATGTAAGTTACACAACATTTAACACTTCTAAAGTCACATTTTCCCACTGGGGTTGTATTAATCTTCCCAAAGCCAAAATTAATATCCTCCTGACTGTTAAGCATCCTGACAGATTATTTTAAGTGCATATTCTTAGAAACCAATAAAAAAATACTGAATTTTTTCTTCTATCCCTATGAACACAAAAGGCTGTGCTTAAGGTATTCAGAAAGATTCAGGCAGATTACTCCCCAAAGTAAACAGCTTGCTAATAAGTGAGCATCCTCTGTGAGAAATTTTGAAAGATGCAGGCCTGCTTTTTTTCCCCCTTAAATTAAACTGGAATTACTTAATGAAGGATAAATGACAAAACCTATACAGGTAATTTGGGTATGTAGACACATTTCTGTTCACAAGTATCACAACATGTGGGTGTTTAAAAAAAGTTGCAATTTAACACTAAAAGTAAATTGCAACCAGAATGAATGCTTATAAGTGAAAATGAATGCCTGTTATTAAATTGTAATCCCAGAACTCATATCTCCACAGTATGTTTATTTCACAATAATCTAAGTTCTACAAGCTTAAACAATCTGTACCCATATAGTACTACAATTCCTCAGTGTGAAATCACTGGCAAATTATGCTAATGATTCTACTTCTGTTGCAATCAGTCACAGTTTCAGTTCTCAGTAAATTACATCCGTGTTCAGGAAGTCACAACCACCCTCTGAAACTCCCATGGCAATCTTCACAGGTGCACTCCTGCAATAATTTGTATCATTTGCTGGTGGGTTTGGATTTTTGAGGTATTTTTGTTTGATTGCTTTAAGTTTAAATTTTATTAAGGTAATGACTTGACCTCCCCTTTTTTCTTATTTTACGGGGTGTGCACATTTTCAAAATTGCTTGTGAGACCTGTACATTTGAAAAGAGAGACCAAACAACTGGAACAGAAGAAAATCCAAAAGGAAAAACACCAAGTGACTTCATTTACATGGCCTTCTGCCTTCAAAGACTGAATCATCTCCATCATAAGGCTGAAGAAAAAAAGACAGATACTATGAAAGCTCATGTCAAAGAAAATCGGAAATTGAGTTGCTAAAAAAAATGTATGTCTTGGGTGAGATTAAATTGTCATAATTACAACACTGACAACATGAAAACCTGCATCAGCCAGATGCCTAGAAGAAAGAATGAGCTAGTCAGTGTGCCCTAGAATACTCATCTCACTTTACGGTGAATGACGGCACCCTCCAGTGTATTGCTTTTAAAAGTTATCTACATGACTACGTTATATGTAGATGCCTGCAACGTAAATTTTTAGTTACATGAGATTATTCTCAGCCCATCATCTCACATTGCATTGTACTGAATTATTTCTCACTGAAAGATATACTTGTTATATTTAAGCACATAGTTTAACTATCTCTTTATTCATGCTAAAAATCTTTTTTTAGACCAACAGATGTGTAAAACTTAAAAGCTGTAATATAAAGGATGCCTATCACTAAACAGAAGACTAACCATTAAGAACATAATTATTGGCTCATCAAATACCAATATATAACCACAGGTTATTCAAAAAGCATTACTGTTTTAAATAGTACAGCTGAAATTTCTGACCTTGTCTTATTAATTTCAGGAACTTTCTGCAAAGAAAGGTGCGAGAATGCTTAGGTTTAGAAAGGTGACAATGGACCAATAAACAAAGCAATATCCTAAGCCTTAGTTCTTGCAAATAGTCCAGAATGTCATTAGTGAAGTCTGAGACAGAGATTATAAGAATCTTTTGTTGAGATGAGACCCTGACATAACTATTGTTTGCAAGCATGCTCCAGTGACAAAAACCATTTGAATGAAGCAAGACCAGGATAACACAGCAGCTTTGGGTTCTGAGACTCGAGTTTCCTCATTAACTAGTAGATATGACCTGGTTATTAAAACAGGACTAGACAGAGGTACTGAAATCATCAGATTGCCTTCGCTTCTTACCTGTGTTGAAACTCTTGGAACCTGAAAGAACACGTAATAGCACAGGCCAGTCTGCCTAGCTGTGCTATCAGAAATATTTTTCATAGAGACTATGAACTGCATTTATATCAAATGAAGAAATTTTGGTACTGCTTATTGATATACAAATCAAAATAGACCTATTTTGACAAACCATCATTCTAAAAGAGGTCTTCTAGGACATTTGTGAAACAAAGCAAAGGCACTTGGAGTACAGCACAATATTGGGAGGAGATCAACTACACAAATGCAAGCTACAAAGTAACTACATCAAAAGGAGTTAGAGGTGTCATTAGGAAAAGACAAAGGATTAAAGAACTACTGTGAGACTGTCACATCAGATAACGTTTTACATGACCATAAGGGGAGTGCTGAAATCCTTACCTATAATTTTGGAAGAACTCTGTACTATCAACAAATAAGAATCTGCACTTTGAACATGGGATGTGATTGTTGGCATTTTGAAGGACTGGAAGAAATGCTTTTACAGAATAAACTCCTTATGTAAGAGTAATAACAAACACGATGGAAGCAAAGGCTGTCTCCTATTCTGCAGACAATAGCTGGAAGCTTAAAACTTGCAGAGAGGTGGAAGTTAAAAATAAAATATAACGTAGAGCTGCTATGTACCTGTGTATGTACATACACACTCACCCAGTACAGCCAGGTTTGTAAGTCACACAGGTCAAGTCAGAAGCTAGTTATGCAAGTGTTAATGGAATGATATTACAGTTGTTAATTTAAGTCCTATTCAACCAGAAATCCATCCTAGAGAAGAAAAGCAACTGAAGTCCTAATTAATTTTACTTAATACTGATGATTTATGACTGAATTCAGGTCAATGCAACATTTCTGAATGTTTGTTCTATTATGGGGATTAAAAAACCCACAAGCAATTTTTCTAGGACTGAAAGACATGAACTGGCAGTTCTCTTGCAGTGAAATCTCCAGACAGAAAAACGGGAATGGTTTCATCTCACCCTGCAGAGAACAAACTCATTTTTTTTATGATAACCAGGATTACTAATGGGAGAGACACCATCTTGAATCCAAACACATGAATGAAGACATTAATCTCTCTTCAGTCCAAGATGGCTAAATCATTGCTTCTGTTTAGCATTTGCTCACAAACTCTTTGCCTCTGAGACAGTTCTGTGGTTCCCAAAGAAAGGCAGCAGAGACCATTTTTTGTCAAATCAGCAGCAAGACTGTTTCAGAGGAACAAGTCCAAAGGGACACTTAAAGGTAGCCCGCATGTTGAAGGTTGGGAGTTGGTGGAATTTTTCCCTATTCCTCTTGCTAGGTTATAAATGGCTGGATACTTAAAGACTATTAACTCTTTTTGTAAGAGACAAAGAGCTGGCTGGGTGTGGGGAGGAGGAGAGATATGGTCATCCTGAGAGGCAGCAGTGGGGAACCTGAGGGCTCTCCTTGGCTGCAGATGCAGGAAAGTTTCGGATCGGTGCTGCTTTCTTTTCCTCGGTGAGTGAGATTTTCGTTTGGGAAAAGGGCGTGTTCTTGGGGTGCACATCTCCCCAGCTGTGCTAGCACCTTCTGCAGAAGGGGCCCAGC
>VZTX01023834.1:698989-785224 GCA_013400915.1 Pardalotus punctatus
CCTTGCTATAGATACTAGTAAAGAGCTGTTATTCCTTTCCCCATATCTTTGCCTGAAAGCCCTTGATTCCAAACTTATAATAATTTGGAGGGAAGGGGGTTCACATTTGCTGTTTCTAAGGGAGGTTCCCACCTTCCCCAGCAGACACCTGTTTTCAAATCAAGACACTGCGGAATGATGACCTAACGAGTCTCAAATATTCTGGCAACAAACCCTAGCCCTCAGAATGCCTGTCTGCTGCGATCTGATGAGCAAGGTGCCCCAAAAGCCCTTCCAAGAGACAGCAAAGGACAGCAAAAGTAATCCTAGCACTTAGAGAGGAAGGTTCTGACTCAGGAAATCTTACTTCATTTTACCTCCATCTGCTTTAATTAAGAACATCTGTGTAGAAAGAAGTGTCTTCTCTTTCCCACTTCTTCACTGGTTGCATGTAAAGATCTGTAAATCTTAACTTCTCTCTCCGAAGAAAAGGAAAACTAGGATGCAATGCAAGTACAATTTAAGAATCTGAATCTCCAAGCACTGCTCTTCTAAACAGCTTATACTTGTGACTACCAATTAATGGGGATTTATAGTCATGTGAATCTGTTTTTGCTGAAGCACAGGACAGCTACTGACTCACAAGCTTGAACACAACAAAAACTATACAGTAGCCCTGGTAAATACGTAGATTCACAATTAACCAACGTGAACAAAACAACTTCGGAAATGGACGATCTCACAGCATGTTTCTTTTCCTATCTGAAAGTCAACTTTACTGAGGAATTTCTCATTTACTTTGGAGAAAAAAAAATTAGAATATAAACAAAAAGTATCAGCGAGAAACAAGAAGAATGCAAAACATTATTTAAACAGCCAAATCTGCATGAAACATTAAGGTCTTTTGAGTTTTAATGTTACATATTTTTCAGAAGACACTCATGACAGAAACACAGAACTTAAAATGTTAATATGGAAAGACTACAGACAAAATTTTACACACATGAAATGTTAATTTCATAAGCTGACATCAATGGGAAGCAACTGTTCAGATGACACAGAAGGGAATTTTAGAGGACAGCTAAGTGAGGCAAATAAAGAGCAGTTGCAAGGGCTGTTTCCTGACCCCTTTTTGCCCCCAGCAGTAATGATGGTACAAGCACTTACCCAGCTATGGGGTGAATCACATCTATACAGTACATTCCATAGTAAGTGTGTGACCACAGAAATTCTACTACTACAATCCTTACCTCATGCTGTTTTACCTGCTTTTACATCTGCACTGTCAACTGAAAATACATCTAAGATGATCGAAGTATCCCACAGTACAAACTGCACTTTCAGGATTGAAGCAAGGCATAAAGGCAATGGAAAGCACATGCAGTTGGTGGATATTATGCCAAAGCAAAATCTTTCTTGCCTTGAATTGCTATAATACAAATATCCACAATATGAACATTCAGACAAAGATTTAGACAGGAATTTATGTTTTTTTTAATATGCTAAAATGTATTTTAAAAACCTGGGAAAAATGTAATTTTTAAAATTCTTAATATGACTAAAATGTTCACGTGTCTATCACATCCTAAAATCTAAAAGCCTATATGAACACCAGGCAAGCAGAGTATGTTACAGCGATTTTTTAAGTCTCTGACATTGCTGCTTTCATGAAATATCTATCTTTGAAACAACAACATTAGCAGTAAGCAGGTCCTTTAGGAATACAAAGTTAATCCTGGAAACAAGGTTATGATGATGACTGAATTATTTCACCAGAATGTAATGGTATGTAACCAAGCAGACGAATTAGCCTATTTCAAGTCAACTACAACACTATTTCCCTGCAAGGGATGCAGTAACAGAGACCACACAGTCCCTATGGACTCCCATGCAAATGTACCTGGAGAATATCACCTTATTAGTCTTCCCAAATGGTTTTCTATTTAACTGCTCCTTACTAAATACCATGACCATACTATAGGTACCTTTACGTAAACTTAATTAAAATAAAATAATAAAAAATTGCAGATTGTATTAAAACATCTGAAAAATGTGAATGATTATGAACAGGTGACTATATTATACACAGAAATGGTTTGCTATGAAAATTGCAGGCACCCTAACTGGTACCAAAAGACACAGCTTATACAGACAAAAAAGTGATAATTTTTGAGCAGTTACAGTTTTAAACATACTACAAAAACTAAAATAGTAAATAAAAAGCTGCTTCTTTCAGTTTCAATTTTTAATCTTCTCTGTGGAGTCTTTTTCACAGTTTATGAACTCAAATGTCTGGGTTAGCAGCTAAAGCCCCTCCCTTTTTTTCTTCTTTTCCCATCAGCAGCCTGCTTATTCTCCTATGACTGTGCACATTTCCCCCTGGACTAACCACCCAAAATTTCTTGAGGCTCTGAAGTTTGTATTTTCAATTACCTTTTATTTTATTGTTGAATACTTCCTTTAGCACTTCTTCAGTGAGACAATGCAACTAGACAGTACAACAGACTGAGATTGTAGAGGGAAAAAAGCCAGACAGTAACGAACTGACCACAACCCCTGTTCCCCATCTCCCTGCACCACTGGCTGCAGGGTAAGGTAGAGAATTCAGGAGTGAAGTTCAACCCAGGAAGAAGGGAGGGGAGTGGGGAAGATGTTTTTAAGATTTGGGTTTATTTCTCATTATGCTACTCTGATTTGACTGGTAATAAATTAAACTAATTTCCCCAAATCGAGTCTGTTTCGCCCGTGATAGGAGCTGGTGAGGGATCTCTCCCTGCCCTTGTCTCAGCCATGAACCTTTTGTTATATTTTCTCTCCCCTGCCCAGCTGAGGAGGGGAGTGATAGAGCAGCTTTGGTGGGTGCCTGGCATCCAGCCAGGGTCAGCCCATGTCACAGCTGTTGTGAAAGCTGTAACTTTATACAATGGCTGAGCACTTGTAAGGTAATTACCTTTTGTGCAGCAAGATGGAGAGCAGTTCTTCGGCTGCGATCAGCTCTGTTAACATCAGCTCCAGCTTTCAGCAATGCCTCTGCACAGTCCAGCCTGTCAGCCAGCACACAGTACATAAGCGGAGTTCTTCCAAACTGGTCCTCTTTATCTTTCAGCTCAGAGTTTCCTAAACAAAACAAACCAAGAAGCTCACTTAAACCAGTTATTATTATTAAAAGTTGTAATTTTTTATTAAAAAGTCATCTTATTATAATATGAACAGCAGGTATCTTATTATAATATGACCAGGGTGAACAAAAAAATGGAGTGTATGATAAACTCAGAGTTATTATATTTTATCTTACTTTTACTGACAGTTACAGAGCATTTCAAAATATATTTACAGAAAAAAAATGCATTCAGAAAACATTAGTTCCAAAAATACACCTACCACCAGTAACATTCTGCAGTGGCATAATTATAAATAATTTTAAAATAGTTACACGGATCTTAGCTGCACAGATTAGTTTAAAAAAATATCAACAGGACATAAACCAAATAGACCTCCCAAAAACTGTAAACACTGTTACTAAAACAAACTTTGAAGCCTATTCACAGCAATGTTTCTTTTAAAAGCATAAACGTCAATATTACATCAATACCATTATTTACTTCAGGGTGCCTTACAGTATGGAAACTACTAAAATACTTTCCAAACTTTATTGAATTGATAAGGTTAGTAAAGCAGTAATCTGAGATCCTATTCAAAAAAAGTAAAAACACTATTCTTATTCAAAATTTAAAAAAACCCTCCAAACAAAGCAGTTTCACTATAAAGTTTTGTATTTCCATGATGTCACCACATAAAGACAAGCACGTTTAAATTCATGGCTATCAACTACCCTGCGCCTCCAGAGTCTCCAGATCTCCAACGGAGCAAGCTTGTCTACAATTACTCACAGAACATTGAATTTTACAGGCAAGTTAGCTTTGCTTTTTAATTATTCCTTTGTCTGCATGACTGTTGATGCTTCAAACACACTCCAGCAAAGGCATGCTGCTTCTTTAAACAGTCTTTGCTCTCCCTCAGTATATTATACTTATCTACATCTCCAGTAATTGTATTCTTAATTATAATTTCTATTGATTCATCCAGAAGTAGAATCAAGCAAATTAAATATGAATCAAGAGGAATATCAAGAATTAAAATTGATTCCCTACCAATCAAGCCACTTACAAAAACACTGTCAAGTAGGATATTGCCAGTTAGAGCAATCACGTACTCACTCACTACGTTTTTTAGTTCCTTTAAAACTATAGAGTAAATACCATATCAATCACATGATTCACTCTGTAACACTTGCCTTGAAAGTGTGATTTGCATTGAGAAAATTCTTTCTGCTCTGCAAAAAAAAAAGTTTAAGAACATTTCCAAACTCCTCTGTGATGCAGATATAGAAAAATTCTTTTTATTCTCCACCTGTGGCCTTGCCTTCTCTGACTGCCACTTCAACTTCACAATCCATTGGTTTTAAAACTAATTTTTATGCCACAAGCAAATTACTAACCAACAAACACAACAACAACAAAAAAAACCAAAAAAAACCAAACCAAAAAACACACTCAAAACCACAAGAAGTCTTCTATTGACCTACATCTAGCTTTCTCAGAAACAGGCTGGTTTTTGAACACCTTTTTGCATTATAATACTCACCTTCACACTCTTGTTGCCATGCTCCCCTGCAGATATTGTGGTCCCAAGCATAATTTAACACGTCACTGTTCCCAACCAACAAGACAGTATTTCTAACTAAGTACAGCCAGGTGCTCTTCCAGTATTAGTTCAACATGGTCACTTAGACATCACTAAACCACATTTCACTGCTAAGTGTTAACAGAACCTCAATAGTTTCTTAAATTGTTTGAAGCTGATGGGACTTGAACACTCAAACATATTGTTAAGAGAAATACAAAGACATTTTTCTCCCCATACAACACAAGCACGTGGCTTATACTTAGATAACATCTTATATCAGCAGCACGCAAAAATAGTACCTCTCCCTCAAATTCCACTTCCCTTTCTGTTATAGAATGTTAGAGGATATATATACATAAGATTTAGAGACTAAAGACAAGCAAAAATGGCCTAAAGCTCAAGTGTAACATAACTAAGTAGAGCAACAGATATTCATTTTCAGTTCCCAAAAAGTGATGTAGTTGATGACAAAGAGTTTCCATGAGTGCATACAATCTGAGGGAAGAATGAGCAAGAGCTTCAAAACCTGATGCCAGTAATTTGCCTGCAGATCCTGCACTGTTTTTTAAGGTAAAGAAACTACCTTCAGCTAGCAGTAGATTTTCTCCTTTTGCTTACCAGGCCCTGTTAGGCCCTTAGAATGGTTAAAATCCCGTGAGCATTTCCCTAAAAGGGTGTCTTTGCCCTCAGGCTAAGAGACAGGACAAGGACTAGGAGCTATGATATCACCATCAGGTGCTAAGGGGGGATTAAGTCACTAGCCACAATACCTTGTGAACTTCACAGCTGTAGCAAATCATTATTTTCTGCAATCAAGAAAGCACAGGTACCTTCAAAATATTCACATATTAGCATGCCTAAAATGTGCTTTGGCAAAAATAAATTCTCTTCATATACCTAAGAAAGACATTTTGTTAGATCCTTCCCCTTTCAGAATCAAAGTCCTCACCCCACCAGAATATGCATTCCAAAAGCTTATTGCCAACAGAGGTCAAAAACACTACGGAATCCAGGGTCCAAGTCCAAAATTTAACTCTCATAGCTGTACTTCATCACTTCCTCACAGTCTATGCAAGTAGTCATATCCGACTCTTAACTTTTCCATGCATTTTTCAAACTAGAAAAGGAGAAAGGAGAGCAGGAGGGTGTGAATTCTCCCTAATCATTAAAAGACAGGCCATTTCTTGTCACTTGCAAGAATCTTGCCTGCTGCAATATCTGATTTGAGATCTATTCTACCTCGCACTATGTAGTACAGGAAAGGGACAAGTAGAAAGGAGGATAAAACAATAGCGTACAACTGCATATTTTTAACCCATAATTTCATTAAAATTTACAATGAAACATCATATCAGAGCTTTGGAAGCATTTGAATGCAAGCAATGCATGATAAGGATTTTAGAATGAGGAGCTGGACTGAACAGACACTTCAGTATAATGACTGTTGTAATCGTTATTATTGTATCCGTTTAAGCAATTAAAACAATTAGATGCCTCTTCCCAAAACTCTACATAAAAGCATTAAATGGAAAATGATCCTCCAAATACAAAATTAACTTTTGCTCACTTTTTCTCCAGGATCAAAATAATACAGATGGATTTTTACACCGAAGAACTTTTAATTAAAGACATGTTCAATGCTGTATAAAACATAGGAACAAAAATACTGTGAGCATTCCCCAAAGCCCAAGAACAAACAATTGTGAAACAATGTGACCAGTACAGGACAACTCATGCAATGTAAACAATTAGCACACTTTTGTTAGAGCACTGGTTATACAATTAACGCTTGGCATGTACTTTATGTTATTTAACCCACAAGCTAAAGAAAGTCCTGTGATTAAGCATTTTCGGTGGTTAACATACAGAAATACATTGTTCCAAAGCCCTCTTACTCTAAATAAACTTTCTACTTACCTTTGATTCTGTCTGTGCCTCTTTCTGGCACAGGGTGTCAAAAGGAACACATTATCCAGAACACACCATATTATTTCACACACCTGTTCCTTTAAAATTCATCCATACTCGAATTATATGCAAATAAAGCATATATGTTTGTATACAGTCACACATGCTCCACCAAGCTACAGAAGGCAGAAGGAAAAAAATCAAAGAGGTGAGAGGGGCTGCTCTAAGAGACCATTTGGCCAGCCTCTATGCCCCTCCTATGTTAATAACTGAACAGGAAAAGAGCAAAGAGGAAAATAATAATGAATTTAGGGACTAAAAGGTCCTCCCTGAAAGGAAGAGAAACTCAAGACCTTTCCATCGCTGCATCCACTGCTGGCTACGTAACAAAGATGAAAAGCTTTGCTGTATTAGAAAAGTGTTAAGCAATTCAGCACACAGAATGCTGGAGTACTGTCCTGAATTAGCTGCTGCTGCTAAGTGCAGTCATGAAATTCAGTGAATAGCACCAATTGCTCAATTTGCTTCTGGCATCAAGTTATACTTTCAACAGTGACTGTAAACAGCTAAAAATATTACTCTGATGCATTCTTCTTCTGCTAGGCAATACATTAAGTTTTTTGTTTTGTGGTTTGTTTTTTTCTCTTTTTGGTCAGGTTCCGACAAAAGTAAGGTCTGTGTCATATCCTGTCAAAACACAGCAGAGCAGAAAAGCCAAATCTTGCTAGTATAGCAAAGGCTGCAAAGATTGTGCAGTTTTCTCTCCCATGCAAAAATAAAACACGACATTTTTTATCTTGCTGCTGCATGATCATTAAAGGAAGAGCAATTTCCTTATCTGTTTCTAATGGCTGTTTTGCGGTATATTTGACAAGATGCAGCAGCAACGCAGAAGTACTTTTTCCTTTGTTTTCCCAAAAATATGTCTTTTGGCTGAGATTAACAAAAACACACTGAAGTTAGCAAAAAGTTTTTGTTGCTTCTGACTGTTAGCCAGGATTTGAAAGCTCAGACTTCCCACCTCCACATGCAGACAGAAGGGTTTTTTAGAAACCCAAGTATTTAAAGCTACTTTGTAGCTGCATCTCACAGATTTCTAGAAGTATCTCCATATCAACTGCTCATCTCCTGTTCATAAAATGCTTTTTAAAAGAGCAAACAGGTAGCATTAAATGCAAACAGTGTATGTTTGAGCTGTTATACGACAAAATAAAGTTGAAGGCCCAACAAAAAATACCTGTTGTAACAAGTGGAGCTTCTATAAAGTCAGTTCCCTCAAATGCATTCACATTTGAGTCAAATCAGTTCTAGTTATCTTCCGAGAAAATTAGATACACCTTGTAGAGAAGATTAGAAGCCCCTTACTGCTTTCTGTACAGCTTGGACAACAGATCCACACAGGTTACTATCTTGCCTTCAACACAGGCCAGCAGCAGACACATCAAGAAACCTGAGTGCTGATTTAATGCTATTACTATTACATCCTTCGCACCCATCAAAACTGACACTTAATGGCACAAATACAGACTTATTTCTGCGTTTCTTATTATTTCACAGTCCTTCAACTCTTGCCAAGTTCCAGGAATAGGATTTTCCAAAAAAAAGCTGAGCAAATACATGTCTACAGTATCACCTGGAATTGCATTTAATCAGAACCTCTGAAAAATCCAAGTCTTCACCTATCACATGGCAGCCTTCCAAATATATGCAAGACAGTTTTTGCAATGCAGAATATATAGGACTTTTGAAGACTGTTAGCCTGGAATGCCATATAATTCCTGAAGAGCAAGGGAAGGCAAAATCCTGAGCTTTTTAATGGATGGCAGGTTTTTTTTACTTCAGATTCAATAGGATTAGACTCTTTCCTTGCATTTAATTTCTCTGGAAAAACATTGACACTCTATCAGAATCAAAGTAACAAATAAGGCTGGCTCATTTTGTTCACAAATACTAAACAGTGACAAGACTTCAGTAACTATAACAAACTATCCATAAAAACATATTTATTATATTTATTATATTTATTCCCACAAAAGCAATTTAAAAAAATAAGGATTTGCAGTCAAAATATTTTGGCACAAAGCACTTCTCCGGAATTTTAAATTCCCTGAACGGGGTTGTATCACTTGCCAACTTCCTATTTTACTTCACAAAGATGTACCAGTCAAAGACAACAGGTAATAAAAAGTAAGAAAAATCACTCATATTTTTAGGATGACATTTATTCTAGAAGCACATATAATCAAGACATCAAAAATATCTTAAAGATCAGAGCTGTAAGTCAAAACCAAAAAGCTTCAGTTCCAAAGCAATCCAAATGCATCTAAAATGAAAACATTTACCTGCTATTAGCTTTTGGAGGGTGCTCTTATCTCCATTAACAGCAGCAGCATGCACTTCAGATGCTAACGAGGAGCCACTGAAGAGGCAGTTTGCTGAAATATTCATACTCTTTCAAGGTATCACTATAGGTCAGATCTGTGCCACCAACATTTTTTGCAGGAATTCAGCTCTAGAAAAAAACCCAAAACTGTATCAACAAAACAGAATTAATTTTACAATGAGTCATTAAAATTACTCAAACAATGCTAAAGATGCTTCTGTTAAAAACAGAAAATAAAAAAACATGGTGTTTATCTGTGGAATAAATCTACCTCTAGCCAAAATTCACCAGAAAAAAGCCTATATTAAGAAGATACATAAGCATATATGGTAGTTTTATTGTCTTATACACAAATTTCAGTCCATAAGCTTTGCAAAAGTCTGTAAAGTGTTTCTCTACAAACCAGACTGTTGTTCAGTGTTGCCATGCATGCTTTAATTCAGTAACCAATGTTTGTTATCAAGTATCACCTTATCATAGATATGCAGTACAGAATCACAGAATATCCTGAATTGGAACGGACACACTGGGACCATTGAAGTCCAGCTCCTGGCCCTACACTGAACATCCCCAAGAGTCACACCATGTGCCTGAGAGCATTGTCCAAACACTCCTTGAACTCTGTCAGGCTGGTGCTGTGACCACTCCCCTGGGGAGATGGTCCAGCACCCAACCACCCTCTGGGGGAAGAGCCCTTTTCTAATAAGCAACTTAACCTCCCCTGACACGACTTCAGGCCATTCCCTCAGGTCCTGTCACTGGTCACCACAGAGAAGAGATCAGTGCCTGCCCCTCTTCTTCCCCTCACAAGGAAGTTGTAACTGCAGTGAGGTCTCCCCTCAGTCTTCTCCAGGCTGAACAGACCAAGTGACCTCAGCTGCTCCTCACATGGCTTCCCCTCATGGCTCTTCACTATCTTTGTTGCCCTCCTTTGGATGCTCTCTAATAGCTTAATGTCTTTCCTGTACTGTGGCACCCAAACCTGCACACAATATTCCAGGGTGAGGCCACCGGACATTTTGTCTATGAGGATACTGTGAGAGACAGTATTGAAAGCTTTACTGAAATCCAAAAAGATTCCATCAACTGATGTGTCACCTGACCTTACTTCCCTTGGGCATACACCTTCTTTTTTTCCATTTGCTCCAAAAGAAGATCCTGGGTCAGCCAAGCCAGCCTTCTACCTCGTCTGCTTGACTTCTGACATTTTGGAACTGCCTGCTCCTGTGCCCTTAGGAGATGGTGCTTGAGAAGTGACCAGCACTGATGGACCCCAGCACCTTCAAAAGCATTTTCTCAGGGGATCTTGCTATCTAATTCCTCCATTTTTTTTTTCACATTTTACCTCTCAACAAATAAATTAAAATACAAGAATCCAGGGGCAGCGACATAAAATTCAGCAAATACCAAAGAACTTAGTGAAGCACCAGAAACATCCCAACAATATCAACAATAATTTTTACATAAAACTGACTTCATAGAAAAGAGAATTAATAATGAAACACGTTCATAGTTTCCAGGTGAAAACAACAGCTACATCTGCACAAAGTATTAGTAATCATACAGGTGAGAGAAGCAACCCATTATCTCTATAGCAATTCTCAGCAAAGTGTCATGATTCCATTGAATGGGCTAATTCTGCATCAAAGAAGTTCTGAAATATTAAGAGGGACTACAAAAGGAAAATTTGTAACATTCTTCAGGTATTTTTTTCTCACTTATATAACAGATGAATTGCTGTCTGGAAGACTCACTTGATAAAGATCCTTATTAACATAAGATTAGGCATTTAGTCAATAAAAATCAAGAAATAAGTAAAATACCTGCTTATAAAATGCTATATAATTGGCATTATCTGTATTATGCATCATATTATTGGAATCAAGTAAATAAATAATTTTTCTTTAAGCTAACATGTAGAAAAAAATTTGTCTTCTCAAGTCACTTAAAATGAAGGGACACTCACAAGGATACCAAGACCTCTTCAAGGTATGTGAAATTTCATACCAAACTATGATATGTCTTCTTTGCATTACACAAATAACAAGAACTCCATAATTTTTCTATTCAGCAAAAAGAGGCTGTTAAAATTTAAACATGATAACACGATCATGCTATCAAATTTTATTGATATAATTTCCAAGTGAAGACTGAGCTTTGAAAAAATATCAAAGATTTTTCAAATGGGAGTTAGTGCAGAAGATGTTCATTCTACAGATCAAAGAGCACAAGTTCTTAAGGCAGTCATAGCAGAACAGATAAAAGTCAAGTTTCAATTTCAGACTATAAGAAATACATTACTTGTTTTTATATATGCATGTGAGTTTTGCAGCTCGTGAGACTGACAGGCCACAAGATTTTTGCAGGGTCACACAAAGTCTGAGCCTGTCAAGCTTTCTTTGAAACCAAGCCAGTCTTGAAAAAAGCTGATGTGAAGGATTTTATTTTAAATGGCGTTACACACCATCTCCCTCCTTACACTCGTGTACATACTGGAAATGTGACAAACGCAAAGCGCAGCTTTCTGTAATCTTTTTGAGACAGCTCTGCAAGGTCTCAGAGCATGTACGTATTCTGTAAGGTCCAAAGTTTTACTGAAGGAAGACGAAGCCCTGAACTTTGGGACGCTCCTCATTTTTGCATTTAGAATTTAGGAAGCAACAGAAAGTGTAAATCTGTTGAAGCGCCAAGGGATAAACATCAGCGATGACGTTCCACTCAAGCTAAAGTTTCCCAACCCTCCCAGCAGCCGCTCTGCCCCGTCACACACAGGCTTCCAAGGAGAAAGTTGCCTCCCAAACTCCGGGGACACGGAGACCACAAAGCGCACAGCGCCCAAACACCTCTCCTCATATTCCCTACAGCCAAACCCGTGTGCTCAGCCCCGGCAGCCGAAGGAACAAGGCGGGATCCAAAGGAAAGGCGAGCAGCGGCTGGGGGCTGGCAGGGAACGATTCAGAGCGGAAGAGGGTGCGGTACCACCGGCCACCCGCGCCGCCAAGGCGGGAAGGGTTAACCCGGCCTCGCCCAGACCACGAGAGCCGCCTCCCTCTCTTCCCTCCCTCTTTTCTTCGCTGCCCGGCACTGCAGCTGCGCCCCGTAACTCACCTCCACCCCACCCTACTCCTCATCGCGCCGCCACCGCCTCCAGGCACCGCCCCGCGGCCAGCCCCGGTGCGCTCTGGGATCCACGCCTACTCCCTCTCTCTCTCTCTCTTTTCCTTCCTTCTCCTCCCTCCCTTCTCCTCCTCCTTGCCCTCCCCTTCCCGGAACTACGGCTCCCGGCGTGCCTCGGGAGCGCGCGGCGGAGAGCGGGGCCCCGCGGTGGAACTTGCCCGGGTGTTTCCTGGCGACGGGGGGAAGTGGAGGAGCCGCCGCCGCGGAGAGTGGGAGCCGCGCTTCTCCCCTCCCCGCTCCCGGGCGCCCGATCTACCATGAGACCCGCCATCTTCCCGCTCCTGCCTGACCCTGGCTGCCTCCTGCTCCTCCTGGTAAAAGCCGCCGGCTCCCCGCTGCTCTTCCCTTCCCCGCGCCGGCTCGGGCAGGGCGGCGCTGAGGTGGCTGGCGGGCCCCGCTCGGGGCTCCTCTCTCGCACCCCTCCCCCGCCCAGCAGGTGCCGGCGGCCGGGAGGGAGCGGCCCCGGCGGCGGGGCCCGGCGGTGTGGCCNGCCCGGGCCCGGGGCAGTGGCCCGGAGGGCGGTGCGGCCTCGCCGCGGCTCCTCGGATGCCGGAGCAGGCGGGGAACGGCCGTAACGGAGCCTCTGTGCAGCCACCTGGAAGGAGCTTGTGTCCAGGTGTGGGGCGGCCTCTTTTCCCAGGCAGCCAGCGACAGGATGGACAGGATGGGAAGACACAGTCCTAAGTTGCACCAGGGGAGGGTTAGGGGGGACATCAGGAGGAATTTCTTCACAAGGGTGATTAGACACTGGAATGGGCTGTCCAGAGAGGTGGTGGAGTCACCGTCCCTGGAGGTGTTCAGGAAATGACTGGATGTGGCACTTAGTGCCGTGGTCTAGTTGACACGGTGGTGTTGGGTCATAGGTTGAACTCGATTGTCTCAGGGGCCCTTTCCAGCCTAATTGATTCTGTGATCTTTAGTTGTCAGACTACAGCATTTTTTTTTTTAGGTTTTTTTTCAGGCTGGCATTACATGCATGACCTAAGTCACCTTCCGGCTTTGCCGGTACACAAATGCAATCACTGATGTGTGTTTTGTGGAGATAAGTTGCCTGTGTTATCTTTTTTTTTTTTTTTTTTAAGCAGGCTGATGTGGTGATTCTTACTTTTCCAGAGATTCTGGGCCTTTCATAACATAAGTGACTTGCAGAACTAATGGCGACTTGTGTGAATAAATGTTAATAGGATTTTTCTCTTTAAAAGAGTAATGAGTTTAACCAATCTATTTTAAACATTTGGGAGAATAAAATTGGGCAGAAAATTAAGGAATAATTGGAGATAATGGTAGATAGAACTCTAGAAGTCCAAAGAGGAGTGCACAGTAATATAGCTGCTAATGAACGAATGAATTGGTTAGGAATGTGAGGACACATACGTAATGAACAGTACAAGTACTCATTATCCCTTTGAAATGTGCGTTTCTACCTCAATAAGCTCTGGTTAAATTATTATGAACTTGCTGTCATTTCAGGGTTAGGAAATACGTGTGATTGGTAGGGCTTGAAAAAACACATACGAAATGTTTTTATATAGATGGCAATAGCATGCTAAAACACTGAGAGACTGAAGTGAAGAGCCTCATACTTTTCAGTCACATCTGTGTATTAAAACAATATTGCTTATGTGCTAGATTGGTTTTCACTATTATTTTAAATATAGGCTAATGAGCAAAACCAAGGAGTGCATACTGTTTAAAGACACCATAGAATATGTCCATTAAATGGGCAAGTGTAAATTTTAAAAAATGGGCACAAGTTAATGAGTTTTTCTTTCTTCATGTCAGAGTTGATCAATGCAAATTTAATATGCATCAATTATGTTTGCCAACAAAAAAAACCCAACAGGAAATGGCTATGATCTGAAATTTGTCTGTATTTTGTTTGCTGTTTCTTTGTGTATGGGTCGTTTCAGCCCCCTTCTAATGTAATTTAAAAGAACTGTGTGCATAAAACTCTTAAGAAGGATGCAAGTCAGAGTTTAAAAAATCCCCAACGATTATGTATAATATTGTCTATGTAATTATTCGGCACCATATCAGCCATAGCCATGTGTTGTTAGATGCTTAATTACATGAATCAAGCAAATTAATCATTCCTTTTAGTAGATTCACAAAGAGTTTTGGAAAAGTTCTTATGAGCAGTCTGGGAGTTTGAGGGAGTCCTTTTGTTAGAAGGGCTGAAAAGTAAAGTGTGTTGTTTTCTTGTGATATTTACAGTCCCTGATAAGGTGTATCAGATTATCTTTAAAGTTTTGGTAACTTTGTTTTTCTTGTTACCATCTGCCATGAATACTTAAGACCAGCAATGCAACTTGGCCTTTTGCTCCACATCCAAAGGATGTGCCACCTGCCTTTTGGAGCATGGCATATTTTGTGTATAAATGAGCTTGTTAGTGTTACACCAGTGATTTGTAGGAGAATACAATGATAGTAGCTGCAAAAACAGCTTACTAAACTGGTCTTGTTTAAGATTAGCACTGAAGTTAATGGAAATTCTTTACTTTTCGAGGCCTTTGGATAAGCATATTTCTTTTCCAGATGGGGATTTAATGTGCTGCGAAAAAAGAAGAAAAGATACAATGTCAAATCAAAATAAGTTCTTTTGTCTAAAGTTTGGCAGTAGGAGATCACTACAATTGTAGAGGACTTTCTGTCTCATACTAATATTCTTCTTCCCTGGTCTTGCTGAAGGTCGGGTTGACAGGAGGGAGATTGCAGTGCAAAGGGATACTTGCAGTCCCCACTCTTTGGCCTTCCAGCTTTCCAGCAGTGTACTGTGCTGTTGGGAGTTGTAAAGAAACTGGAGAGAGGACAGGGGAGGTACAGGCTGGCATGACCCTTGCCTCAAGAGCTGAGTGGAGGGGTGAGCAGTGCACTGCACAGGCTGTAGAGGTTCTTGTACAGCTGTTTGCAAGACTGGAATAAGAGATACATAGTAATGTCATGGGGGCCCTTGGAGATTAGGATGTTTCTGCCTTGTTAGTATGTTGCTTAATGCTGGATAGGACGGATCTTTAAGATGAATCCAAGACAGTGGAATAAATGCTGACAGGAGAGTGGCTCATCGCATTCTCCCCTAAGGCAAGGTGTGGTTCTTTGGCTTCACTCTAACTAATCATTCTGTATGTTTGCCTGTACTCGCAGTCAGGTATATGTTGCCTATAAAGAAAATTGTAGAACAAGACACTGTTGCACATGGTTCTTCTGCATGTTTGAGAGGCACCCGTATTGCTCAGTGTTTCCCTGGGAGGCTCATGTGGAGCACCCGAGAGCAATAGCTGTGACTGGAGGAAACCACCAACGGGTAGTGAGGGAAATGAAGAGGGAAGTTCCTAACTGGAAAAAATACTGTAGGGTAATATTTTTGTTTCTTGTTTTACTGCCACTGCCTTTCATGTCTCGATAATATGATAATACCAAGTACCCAAATATTGAAAAGAAAATGAAATAAAATTGTCTTTTAATGTAGTGTCAAATGTATGGTAAGTTGCCCCAAGAGAAGTTGAACTCTGTATATTTTATGTCTAGGCAGTATTTCTGTGCATTTGCATCTCTCTGCATTTTTATCAAAAAATAAATTTTGTAATTGAGACTGCTGCTCAAAATAAAATAATATATTCGGAATATGAGCATAAGTCAGAAATTGTAATTACAGGCAAAATTTAGACCACTGAGCCTTGTACAATGAAACAGGTTCCTCTCAAGAGTAGCACAGGACTTGTGAGTTGTCCATCATCTGTCATGATTTCTAAACAATGAAACAGTAGTAACTGAGGAACTTTCTGCTTTGGGGAGGGGAAGCAGAGGAATCTTACATTCTTATGAAGACAACTTGTATTCTTCATGCTATGCCATCTGATGGGCAGGTTTCCTGTTTGGAGTGCTCAGGAGGGAAGAGAGAAGAAACAGAACTGTTTCTTTGAACAGAAGACTCAAACAATTCTGAAAATGTATAAATGAGTTATTGACAGTAAGATCTCAGAGATTCTGTTGCTGGTGGCTATGATGACACACTCCTTGGTTTTTTTTTTAATATCCTTATTGTTCTGTAATCTGCTTTAGGTTTTGTTTGGTTGATTTTTTTTGTGTGTGTTTTTTTGGTGGGACAGCTTTCTTAAGCAAGAGACTGGTCCTTATATTGCTTTCTCAAGAAAGCAGAATTACCACATTCTATGTGTTTTAATCAAACCTATTTCATTTGAAAGACCTAAGGATTATATGCTGCTATTCAGGAGAACCAAATTTTCACCTTGCACGCTCTTTTGTAAGCCTCACTTGAGTAGCTTCCAGATACTTTGTTTGCTTAAGGGGAGGGAATTGTCTCATGCATAAGGCAGGTGTACAAATACACTGTAAATTTCATACCAGACCTTTTTCAAAACCTCTTCAGGGGAGTCTAGAGGTACATTCAAAAACAGGTGCTTTAATAATGGCATGGGTTTGGATGCATTAGCAGTAACTTGTTCATTGTTTCCCCTGCCCCGTTTGAGAGTGAGTTCTCTAGTGATCTAGAGGGGGAAACACGGGAATATCTGGGGACATAAGCAAAAGCAGTGTAGTTTGTAGACATCAGAGCCTAAGGAATATTTTCTTCCAGAACTCCAAACTGGAGAAAGCTCCCAGAGAAGCTGAGGGGGAGAGGTGCATTATAGAGAATTAGGAAAGGAAGTGAGGTCAAATTTCCCTTTGAGAGTTCTGCTGTTACCCTTCCTTTCTCCCTGATATGTCTTCCTTCATCAGGAGCATCCTAACCATTGGTAGAAACACATGCAATTTTCTTTTTCAAAACTGTTAGAAGTATCAACTGCTCATATAGTCTAATTTTTTAAGAAAGTTAATAAATGAGATTTTAGAAGTTTGAGTAACTTTATTTTTAAATCTGCTCTCTCTCAGGTATTTCTTTTTACATTAAGTTATTCTGCAAAGTTATTGCTATACTAAACACTAACTCAGAATTGTTTTTTCACTACTGCTTGAGGATGCTTTGTTTTTCCAAACCAGCTGTAGTACCGCTTCCACGTTAGATCATGGTTTGGTAAAAGTGCCTTACAAAAACCAACAAAGCATATTGCAAAAGAATTCCACGATTTTTCCTATTTTCATATATGCTACTGCTGAGTATCTGACTACCCTGACAATACAGCCTTTAAAGCTAAGAGCCATTCATGCCATTAAAACATGTGCAGAGTTCTAGTACTGTGTCCTACAAATAAGCACCTGTGACTTGCAACTTCTTCTAGGAGTGAACCAAACCTGGAAGCTCCTTCACATGCATGCATAGACAACTTTAACAGCAGTGATCCACAAGGTCTGCTCTTTATGTAGCAGATAGGATGTGAATGTTGTTGACTGCAGTGGCACTAAGCAAAACGGAAAGTGCAGTGCTATGTGCCTTAAACCATGTAGTAGTTGAAATGGTGAAAGCAATGAGGACAGAACATCGTACATGGTTGTCTGAAGGCAGCTGCTCTGTGCCTACTTTCAGCAAATAGCTGGTAATTGCATATGCAGCTCAAGGTTTCTGCTGAACACAGTAAATCTCCTGTTCATCTCTTCAGATTATGAAGAATGTTCTAGGTTTCTTCCCTCCCTTGTTTCTTGACCTGTGTCTGGCTTTATCAAGAGAGGACGGAGCTTTGATGGAGGGGAGTATTGAGAATCTCACTGTATTAGCTGGTAGGATCAAGTTGTAGAGTTCTGCTTTTTGATTGCTACTGGAAGTTTGATCATTTAATTTGGAAAGGACTTCTTAAAAGCCATCTGGTATTATTCCCTGCTGAATGCAAAACCAACTCAGATGAGATTGCTCAGGTTTTTTTCCATTTGTCTTATGTAGCTCCAAGGATGGAGGTTCTGCAACTTCTCTGGTCACCTGTTTAATGTTGGATCAAAACCCTGTTGAAAGTTTTCTTTGAAAAGTCTATCTGGAGGTGTAGATTGTGTACATTGTCTCTTGTCCCATTGCTGCATCTTTGGGAAGAGCCCATCTCTGCCTTCTCTATAACCTCTGATTAGATCTCTGGTAGCAGCAGTAATAACTCTTCATTAAGGATGAACAAATGCAGCTGTCTCAGCCTCTCCTTGTACAGCCTCTTCTCTAGTCACTGCTCATCTTCACAGCCATCTGCTGGGCTTCACTTCCATATGTTAATGTCTTGTACAGGCAGTCCCAAAGCTGGGCAGAATCCTTCAGATGTCCTCACACAAGTGCCAGATGAAAGGGAAGAATCACTTCCCATGGTCTGCTGGCTACTCTTTTCACTAACACAGCTCAGTGTGTGGTTGTCTCTGCTGCAAGGGTCATGCTGCTGACGCCTGTTCAACTTGCTCCCCAAGACCTTTACTGCAAAGCTGTTTTCCATCTGGTTGGCTCCCAGCCTGTGTGGGGTTATTCCACCAGACATGCAGGACTTTGCCTTTGCCGAACTTTGTAAGGTTTCTGTCAGGCCATTTCTCCAGCCAGTTGAGGTATCTCTGATTAGCAGGTATTCCCTCAAGCTTATGAACTGCTTCACCCAGTTCCTGTGTCCTCAGGGAGTTCCTGAAGTAGCACTCTGTTCCATCATTCTGGTCATTACTACAGACAAATCTTAGACCCAATACTGGTCTGGAGAAACTTCCTTAGAGGCCACTCAGACGTGGTATCTTTGGTTTTGAGCTCAGCAGTTCAGCTGCTGTGTTACTCACTTTATAGTTCTCTTATTCAGTTAATGCATGAACAGCTGAGATCTGAGGATCCTTTGAGCCACTGTGTTAGAAGCTTGCTAAAGTCAAGGCAAACAATGTCCAGTACTCTTTCCTTGTTTACAGAGCTAAATGTCTTGCCACAAAAAACAGATTGATTTACTTATTTCAAATATATGCTGGATGAATGTGGCTTCTGGAAAGAAAATTTGTCTCCATAATTCTCCCGGGTGACCCAAGAAAATACATTTGGTCTGATTCTGTGGCTTTGTGTATGTCCCACTTGCTGAAGAGCTTTCTTACTTGATCTTCTACTCACGTGAGTAATGCTTATTTTCCCTGGAACTCTACTATAGGCTCAGACTTCATCAGTATAAAATCAGCCAAAGACAAAAATTAAGTTTCTAAGTTTTTTCTGTGTGTTTTGTCTCTATGTCCCCTGCTAGTTGAGCAGCAGGCCTACAATTTTCTTACTCTTCCTCTCTTCCTTTTGTTGCCAGCATACCTTAACATCCCCCACTCAACTCCAGCTGAGCTTGGACTGCTGCCAGCTCAAGCAATGTTTCTCTCTTCCTACAAAGTATTTTTCTTACCTCTACCTTCTGTCTGCTCCCTTGCTTTTTTAAAAAAAAAAACTCATCCAGAAATTCTGTGTTAACCCATGCAAGTTTTCTGCCGTACCAACTTTCTGCCCAATGGAGTGTGTTGTTTTTGTGCTCTCAGGAAGTTCTCCTTGAAGGTCAGCAGGCTCTTGTGGGCCCTTTTGGCTTTTGGGACTGTGTTTTATGAGTGAACTGAATTAAGACCCGAGTGCCTTCAGCTCTTGTCAGTTTATTCAATGGTTCTGTGAGGTACATATTTTTAGTTAAAAAAATAAATATCGTAGTAGAGTATAGATGGGGTTTAGTGTGAGCCCCAGTCATATATGTAAAAGTTGCATTAGCAGTGACAATGAAGTGAAACACAGGAGGTCCAAAGTCTAGTTTCCTATAAGACGTAAGTTTCCACATTTTATGTGTTTGGAGTCTCCCAGCTGTTTCACTTTGGGACCAAAATGAAGGATATGTTAACCAGCAGAGAGATTTCAGGTATATGATTGTTTCAAAGCAAGATACTTCTCTTTGGCTTAGGTTTCTTTAATGACTGAAACTTTGTATCCTAAATGATGTTCACAAAACCGGAACCTGAGCCCAACGTAGCGCTCTAGAAATGGAGTATAGTAAATGACCTGGTTCCTTGGCATGTTTTTTTGCAAACCAGCCTGTCTTCTGTCTTGTCTGGCATCGGTGATTCTTGCCTGTTTCTTGTGTGTTTCATTGAGGTGCATCCAAAGAAAATATGAATATCTGCAAGGATTTTTGGGTTTTATTTTTGCAGATTTGTGAAAAGGAGAGAAGAGCAGTCTAATCTGTTTTGAAATAACTGGCAGTAAATCTTATATTTTGTCTCCAACTGGATTCGTGAGGCAATTGGGCATAAACACAGAGAGAACTTGTTCATTAGGAACTCTGCAAGGAAGTATTTTGAAAGGCAAGGAATAGGTGCCTGTTCCAATGGTCTGGAAAATGCAAACAACAGCTGTGATAGTGTTTTGCTGTTTCCCATAGCTGTCGTGATTATGAAGTGATGATATAATTAACTTTCTCAAAAGCTGCACAAAGGGAAAGCTTTTCAGTGATGTATCCATATTTGTAATCCCAAGAAAAGCTTTTTGTTCCTTTAGTCAGTCTATCACTTCTGACTCTCATAGTTTACTGAAATCCCCTTTCTTAACTCTTGATGGAAACACTTAGCTCCTATATTCTTTGCTGGTCATAAAAATTATGAATTTTCATAAACGTGTGTATGAAAAAACTTTTTTGCTTTTCTTTTTTTCCATTCTTCCTGTTGAGTCAATTCACTTGGGATTCTGGACAAAATAACTGAAAGACAAATTGGTTGCTTCTCAAAGGTAATTAAGACTATGTGGTGCAGGGGGTGAACAGTTAGGGGTTCTTTCCTACTAATGATCCGTTAATTAGTGAAGGGAGCTCCGTGAGTGTGCGGGCCTCTCAGGAATTACCTTTGAATGGCATTTAAATCTGCTTTGGTTAAAAAGGTATAATTGCAGGGGGAAGAGGCCTTTTTAGTATTTTTTTCTGTCAACATAGGCCAGCAGAATTTGTGAAACCAGTGCAAATGTGTACATATAATTGGTGTTATATAGATAATAAATATTTTAAAATAAGCCAATAAATGGCTGTGATACCTTAGTGGGGATTTTGGTAGTAGTTTTGGTTGCAGCAGCCTCCCATATTGAAAGCAATAAGACTGTTACATGAAGCTGGTTGATTACAGAGCCAGGGTGTCCAAAACTTGCTCCCAGTTCAAGCAATGCGCCGTGTTAGTGTGTTCATACTATTTTTAGGACCAGTCTGGAATACTTGCTTGGATGTTTTTGTGGGAGTCAGCTTGAAGCTGGCAGGTTTCATATTCCTTGAAGAGAGGTAGACCAATCTCTATATGATTTGCTTTTGTGCATTTCAAAGTATCTGTGGCATGTGTCCTGTCCCCTGCATTATTTATTCTTCTGCTGTCCGGAGTTATCCAGGATAAATTGATTGCATATGTGCAGGCCCTTAGCAGCTGTTTAGGGCAGAAAGAAAATAGCTCTTATACAGTCTGAAATTAGCTGCTCATTCTTCAAGGTACATGCAGCTGTGGTCCCAAAGGTGAATTTTTCTCTTCAGGTTCAGGTAGCATTGCTTTAATCAATGCTCTTCTCCAGAAGATAGCCAATGGATTAATTGTAATATGGTGTTTTTTTTTTTTTTTTTTTTTTTTTTTTTTTTTTACCTCATTTGAATTGGAAGATTTTTCCAATGCCAACTTGTCAATTAGAGTGCAGTTGTGGAGTAGTATTTCTATTACACAGAACCACTGCTTATTTGGAAAGTTCTTATCCCTTATCCACTCATATATCATTTTAAGGTAGCAAATAATAAATGCTAGCCTGAAAATTGAGGTAAAACATTTGTTAGAGACAAGTTAATGGATGGTCCGAGAGCTTTAATATACTATGATTGGCAGTTTGTATGTGTAGAGTGGAAGTTTGTGGAGTGTGCATCACAATTATGCCTGGAATGAAGAAAATAAAATAACTAAGGTAATGTAAGTTTAGATGGTATTATAAGTGGATTTATTCTAAAGTTCAGAGTTCTGATGTTAAGGGAGTGATAAATGGAGGCAACACAATGCCATTGTATTTTAGAAAGCTTTCATTTTGTAGTTCTAAGATGTTCCTTATTTTGATTTCTCAGAAAAAGAGGGAAGAATAACACCACCACCGGACTGAATGTCAATGGTTTTCCAGTATGGGCAAACACTTCATACAGTACAAATGGCTGCATCACAAAGTACCATAGCTGTCTTTTGATAGTTGTACAAACAATACCTTAGCCTCTGGCTTAAGTATTGGGAGGTAATTTGAGGAAAAGTGGCATCTCAGTCATCATGCTGAAGGAAAAACAAAATCTGTAGCACAAGGAGGTCTTAGTGATACTGGAAGTATTACTGCTAAAAGCTCTAGATCTGAGGTAAATAAATGGGGCAGTTAGATGTGGGTTGGTTCTGGTGGAGATTGCAGAGCATAACATGACTGTGTAATACTAAAAGTGGAAGAGGGTAAGAATTTAACTTGAACTGTAACTGTCATGGAATCATCCCTATGTTTGCCTCTCTGCTCCACTGTTTAGTTCTAATCATCATTGTCTTCAGCACCAAATAAGGATGAGCCGAATCAAGGTAGCTGTGATTCTGTGCATTCAAAAGCATTTTGTTATTCAGAAGTACAAATAGGCAGCAACACTCATGTAAATGGTAGTTTAAACAGTGTTATCGGAGACTGGCTTGTCCGTTTGTCTTCCCTTATGTTGTCTGTAGAGTGCAAGTTAACCAGTATGTTTTGCATCCCTTTGGATGGACTGGGTGAGGAGAATAACCCAGCCGCATTTTTCACTTAAGTATTTCGTTTGTCTGTTGCTTTTACTACCTTTTTTCCCCCCTCTTAGCCCAATGCCTCAGCTGCAGGGTTTAGAGCAATGTGGGTCTGGTTGTGGGTGTTTTTCCCATGGAGGGCTAGTTGGTGTGTGTTTATGGTAGTTGTTGTATTGGCATTTGAGCAGTTAGTTTCATTAATTCATACCCACTTTTAAACCAAGTTCCAGCCTGAAAGGTAAAACTAAACAGGCTTGTCTTTGCTTAAAGTTCTCACCTTGATAAGGCAAAGATCTGGAGAACTTGATATTTTGGAGCAGAAAAGTAAAAATCGATTCAGTATTGCAGCTAGATTGTATAACCAATTAAAAGCTAAGCAGCTAGAAGAGAGTAGGTGTTGAAGTCGATAATTTCACTTAAAATTAGTTGTTTTGTCTTATTGAAGGATAAACTCAATATGTAGTAAAATTTTCCAAAATAGAAATTGTGGGGTTTTTTTAAAGCAGTAGAATGTGTGTAGGCAGCAAGGATGGAGAATTCAGTTATCCACTAAAGTGTTCGATCCTTCAGCTTATTTCAAGGTAGCAAACATTCATGTGACATAAGAAATATGGTTTCTTGTGAAAACACTACATCTACTTTTGGTTTCTTCCTCCAAGATTATGCTTTAAAGGAGAGATTCTGAATTACATGGCCACTCCTCCCACAGAATGACATAGAAGTTTTTCTTTCATTTTAATACTAATTTTCATCACCAGTCCAAAAATGAACAAAACATAAGTATATTTGTATTGTTTAAGAAAATTAATTTCTTCTTCTCTGATGGCTCTGTGTGTAAAACCTACAATAAAGGGCGCAGGAAAGCCTGTAGATCATAATGAATAACAGGGTAGTATATTGCCTTCTGTAATGAGGAGTGGACTTACAAGTACACAGAGTCCAAGGTTTAAACTGTCTACATCAAATTTTTTTATACTGGGTTTTACATGTGATTGTAATGGCCAAAACGGAGAACAAGGCCTCTTTCCTTGACTTAATGAAAAGGGACAGCAAGCTATTCTGCTCTGCTGGCCTTACCAAAACCTTGACAAGACCAAGCTGCCCTTTATTTCATACTGCTGGATCATGTTTTAACGAGTTGAGGACCTTGAGGGTGCTGGCTTTCATACACAGCAACAGCTGCTTAATTTGTGCTAATCATTTTGGAGATTGCATTTGTATTTTATGTGTGTTGCTCCTTCTTGAAAGTGTATCCTTGTGTTGTTGCCAAATAATCAGAGCAGTTGGTGGTATGGAAAAGAAAGAGTTATTTGAACAGGAGGTGTTTTTTCCTAAAAAGCTGCACAAATGTGACCATTTTTCAGGGGAATTCTAGCTGCTTGTGTAAGAGAAGCAGCTTGGTAAATAAAATCTCTAAAGAGTCAGAGTTTTCACTGTTTTCCTGGGAAGCTGAATTCATGGCTTTAAATCTGTGAAATAGGCCTTAAGGTAGATTCCTGTTTGTGAAGACGTGGAGCACTCTGAACATAATTCTTGAAGTAATACAGATGTTCAGACATCTGTTGAAGTGTATGGACTGTGTTGTCTCTATGTGGATGTATAAGACAAGGAAAGCAATGTGTCATAACCCTGGCTGGAGGTTACTCTTTTTCCTCCAGGCCAAGAGAAATAACTGAAAGTTACAAATAATTCAACTAAAAATAAATTACAGGTCTTATCTCTGTGACATTTTTTTTAGACATGCCTCATATAATTTTTTTGAGCCCTCACTTAAATATTTCTTTAAGAGGCCATGATCCATAGGTTTGTGCCCAGAGACTTAAGCTTTAGAATTGTGTTTGGGTGCATGATTCTGCTACTAATAGCTTTATGGAAAAAAATGCAGTGCATTGGACTGCATGTTGTATTAATGATGTTTAATTGTCATCTCTTCAATGGACTTTTTGAATGAATGTCTTGTGTCTTTTAATAATCACTTACAAACTGTTGAGAGGTTAGCTTACCCATTTTTCTGGAAGTCTTTGGTGCTGTGGTATCAGATCATTGAGAGATCTCTGCAGCTGTGAGCCATTCCCAATCAAACAGGACAATCCTTTAACTCCTTTGCTTGTGTTTTAAGTTCCACTTTAGGAACCATTAGCTGCAAGTTCTTTTTCCTGATTTGGCATGTCAAATCAATATAATTTGGATTTTCAAAGGTATCATTATAAATTGTGAATTTTTCTGTTTCCAGTATTTTAATTTGAAAATGTTTTTCAGTATTAGTAAGACATGCACCTACACCAAATATTCTTTCCACACACTTAAAATGGGAGTAGACAGCAAGATATATGGAGGACAAAAAATTGCATGACTACTTTTTAATATGGTGGTCTCTACTTAGCTCTGTGAAGTTACAGCACTGTTTGGCTAAAGCAATGTAAAAGTGAAGTGTCTATCAAGGCTGAAGAAGTAAGTTTACTTTTCTAATATATATATAATCCATATTTCAGTTTAGTTAGATTTTTTTTCTCTCTGCTCTCCTGGACGTTAGTAACTGCAATCTTTAAATCTGTTTTAAGTAGCTTCTTTTGATCATTTTAAATTTTCCTGGCTAAATTTAAGATACGGCTTTTAAGTGAAAAATTATAAGAAAATGATTTTTTGTTACCCATTTAAAAATTGCTTTGAAAACTTAAATATAACTGAGAAGGGATCATTTGTTAGTGTTTTGAACTAGTAGAACTTTGTCTCATAGTCTTACAATGAAAGCAGCTTACATTACCAATAAAAACCCTGCATATTCATCAGGGGTGCCAGCAGTTAGTCTAAGTTATGAAAGTGTTTGGGCACAGTCTGGAGTTAAGTGGTGACAACTAAGAGTTGAACTGCTCTCATTGAGAGGGTGAATAATGTTCTTTTTAAAATTTTCTCTCAGCATTCTCTATTTACTGTTACCTCTATCTGGTCTGAACTTTGTGGTTCATTATGGGGCTTCTGGGAATGTCGCCAGCAAGAAGTTCCTGATGGATGGTTCTGAAGCCAAAATTCAGGGGCTCTTATGAGCTCTTGCCAGCTTTGGTGTTGCTGTCTTCTGGGATTGCTTTCAATTTGTCTCATTCTACAGCAGGCTGTAAACCCGTCTGCTTCCTGTTGTCCAGGAGTTTAATGCAGACCTCAGAGCAGCAGCAGATCAGCAGCATGCATAAAGAAAGAGGTACTCAGGGGCTGACAGTCAGCAGCAGGGTCCAATGGTGATGCTGAGCTGAGGTGGTAACTTCAACATGTCAGTCTGGATTAGATGTGGGCTAGAGCTGGTTACCAAATATAAAATGATTTTGTGTTAGCGGAGAAAGATGGTTTAGTTGTGTGTCTATAGGATTTCCCAGCAGGAGGAAAAGGTACATGAAAAGGTTAGCAAGTGAAAATGAAGGCTGTGCTTGTTGAGTGCCTTGCAGGTGTAGTACTAATTAGAAATCATAATGCTCCGAGAATACATTTTGTGTATTCTACAGATAGTTTGCTTTGGAAATGAGGACCTCTGTTTCATTATGTGCATTAAAAAATGAAGGCACAAAGAACTAGAATGCAACAGACCTGGGTTCTTTTTTCCTTTTCTTGCAGTTTTGAGGTTACACACATTTAAACTGTTAAACTCTTCTGCAAGAAAGTGGCATGTAAAGTATAATAAACTTGAAAAAGAAATACCATTAAACCTATAGGTCTGTCTCTCCTGTCCTGTTAGCAATTAAAGAACTAACAACACTAACTGGTGGTGGTAAAATGTTGACAAAAGGTTGACCTAAATCTCTTGAATAACCAGCAGGCTTTATTAATTGAATGTGTTGAATGGCAATTGAACAGCAAATACAGTCAGCAGAAGGTGAGTTGAAACCGGGTGTGCTTTTGTTTCCTCTTTGGGAAAGGGATCTGAAACCTGGCAGAGGTCCACTGTTGGGTATGAGGTGACTAGGTTCTGTCCAGGCATTTTGTTTTGTGTAAGGCTGCTTGTGTGGCCTTGCATGGCATGTTTGGGAGGATGATAGTGGCTTCTGAGCAGTGCTTTGAGGTCTTTCATTGGAAACAATCAGAATAAATCTCAGCTAGTTTGTAGTTACTCCTCAGAAGTGACTGGTGCTGGCTCCCTAAGCTGTTGGCTGACTTCAAGTGAGGATCAAAACTTGATCAGAAGCACTAAGATTTCTGTACTAATTAAACTTCCCAGTAAAAGCATGACCAGTCTTATCTTCAGAAACTCCCAGGAGCCTGAGCTGTGATGTTCCTGCTTTATTTGACAGTATTTTTGAGGACCAGAAGAGTAAAAATACGTGTCATCTCTTCTTCCCTTCCCGCATATGAGCTAAATTTTATCTTTGTGAACACTTGTTCAGTTCCTGAATTTTCCTCCAGCAATATATTCTGTAAGTGCATAAAACTTTATGCATTTGTTTGTTTTAGTCTACATTTGTTTTGTCATTTTTCTGTAGTGTTAAATGATTGTGAGTAGATTATAAACATCCTAATTTAACTTGAGCAGTTTCAATTGAGTATTTAATATATTCATATTCTACTCTATTTTTTAAAATCTTTTTATTTCGTGGCTGTATAGTTTTACTTTCAGATTTTCAGTTTGAACATTTAAAAAATAGAAATATAAAATATATTTCATTTTATCCAATGTAAATGCAGAAAGCAGAATTGTTTTCAGGTGTGTTTATGTAACCAATTTTCCTTTTGAATTATTTTTTCAAGATGCTTTCTTCAATGAGTTTGTAGCTATCTTGTGATGCCAGTTTGAAATTTTTTTTAAAATTCCAGTTACATGTATTAACAGTCATCCATATGTCCTGCTCTGGGCCAATGGAATGTAAAGTTTGCATTTAGAAGTAAAAAATCCTGAATACTTTTCTTAGCCAGTACGTTTTTCAGAACATATGTTCAATACCTGTGGTGTATAGCTGATATTCAGAAATTGTTTCCTCAGAAGTGTCTTGTTTTCTGCTCATGGGTATCAAGCACGGGCCTCAGAAAAGGTCAGAAAATATTCTCAAAACAGTGTAGCTTCTTAGCAATTTATATACAAGTTTATATTCCTTCATGATAAATATTAATAGTAGTAATATCATAAATGCTCTTGCATCTCATGGGACAGCAAGATTACTTGGCCAAAAGGATGTGTTTTCTTCCTTACAGGCGTTGTACCTTAATGAACGCTTCAGCTGGAGTGAGTCTTGCATATTTATTGACATTTCTTCAAGGAATGCTTCTTTTCTCAGAGTCTGTCCACTTATTATGAAAAGTTTGGCACCCACAATTATTTAGTCAGTATAAAATATTTGAGAACGTGATTGTGAATATATTTGACAAAAGAGAAATTTTCATACTTCTAGTGGAAAAAGTATTTCAGTTATCTCAGATTTTGTGCAACTTTTGGGGAAAGGTATTCTTAGTCTCAGTATTTTTCCACTACTGTAATAGGAAGGGACAATAGGGTATATGGTTGTTTTTCTCCTTCAAAACATGAAGATGTTTGGAGTATTTGTTTTGGTGTTAATGCCTTAGTACATGCAGCTTGCACTACATTTCCGCAGTAACAGTTAAGAAAGCAGTCACAAAACGTATTTGTGCTATAAAGAAGAATTGGTTTTAATTCCTTTTTTCTGCATATAGCACAGTCTAGTAGCGGATCTCATTTGTAAGTCCTGTGCTTTCATGGTGCAGTTAAATATTTGCATTGCAAGTTAAGTGTATTTTAAGTGTATTGTAGCAGTCTACAAATGTGACTACAGTTCCTGATCCATTGAAGTATATCTGCTAAGTAACAGAGCCTATTTCTGAACTGCAAATAATATGCTTATCTGTGTTATGTTTAATTTATATGTAACTTATCCTATTAGATAAGATTTGTGTTGCTGCTGGTAAGTTATACTAGAAAAAGCCAAGAGGGTTTAAGAAATTGGTGTCTTACCCATTTGGTATGTTTAGACAATATGAACTGCTGGCCTCCTGTGAAAATAGTTACACCAAGACCTACTGTGGAAATTCTTTCTGAGTGAATGGTGATGCTGAGCTGTGTGCAGCAGCTGAAAAAATCCTGCTTTCTAGAGGCTTGCATGGATTTTCTCTGTAAACAAGCATTGTCCAAGATTACAAGCAGGACAGGTAACTGTGTGGTCTTCAGGGTGATCAGAGGTTCTTGAGGCCTTGCAGGGCAGCTGAAGTCTTAGAACATTGAATTTGCAAAGTCAGCTGCAGTAGGATCAGATGATTGCCAACAAAATTAATGTTGGAATACCCTATCCATTATTGTCTAGAGCAATATTCCAACTGTTATTGTTAATTGTAGCTACTTTTGTTAATTGTGGTACTTCAATTGTACACAAATTAGGTCTAAGCTTACATTTTCAACAAAGCAGCATGTGTGTACAAACAAAAGCTGTGCCAGCTCATGCCCATGCTGACCTGGCCCATTACTCACTACACACATAACTTCTGCTGCAGAACCTCTCCAAAGCAACACCATGGCAGTTGTCATCCCATGCACCACCCGAGGCGTGATGGGGAGGTGTCTGCACTAATGGTTGCCATCAGCTGTTACTTCTCTGGTGATAATTTGGCATGGGTGGATCTGGGTCCATACAGGTAGCTTCTGGCTCCAAAGGCAGAGTCCTACCTACTTGCTGCTCAGTAGTCATCAATGCCAGCATCTTCAGAGGAGTTCCCCTAATGATGGCCTGCTGCAACTCGTGCATTGCATAGCTTGCTTGATCAGATTTTTTTTTTTTTGGCAGATTGTGTTGTTATGCTGCCTGATGAATCTCTGGACCTCGCAGCTCACCCATTAGTTTTGTTTCTCTACAGTCGTCCTAAAGCCACAGTTCAGACACTTGTCCCAGGCAGTTGAAGTGCCACAGGAAGACTGTGCAAACTCCACCACAAATCTTAGGTTTGCATTTAAGAATGGTATCTTGTTGAGTTATCAAGAGAGAAGTGCTGGTACATAATTTGTATGCCAACAGCTGGTGTGTTTTCAGCCTGGAGCGTAAGATAGAGTTATGTGCTACCCAGGGGCCTCCATATGAGAAATGTGAAAAGATCAGTATTTTCACTGAGAAGTGGTTAGTGATCCACAAATCAGAAGGGATTGAAAATGATTGAATGCTGCAAATCTCACCTGCATGCCATTTGCAGTGATAGTTTGAGGGCTGTTGACAATGTCTCACTGTAGAGGTATCCCACCATTTTTGAAGTTGATCTTAAGAAAAACAGGGATCCAGTTTGGCTGGGTTTTTTTTCAATCAAATATTTCATATACACTTGCAACAAATGTTAGGAAACATTGTTTGTGAATGTATGTGACATAGAATGAGTCTTTTGATAAATTGTAAACAGTGTCAAAGGCAGGTATATCCTGGAGGCTTGTTCTTTGTAGTCATGATCCTACTATAGGATAGGTCTCAGGCTCTTCCAAAAAAATGCAGAGGACCTTGTATCACTTGTTCCTGGTGATACATACAGCTGCTCTATGTGGTTTTATTTGGATGGTCTTTATGTTTTTAGCTGTGTTTTTTCCTTGGTGCCTTTTGAGCCATAAGCAGATTTTCTTTGCACCTCAAGGTGTAAATAAGTCTCTGGAACATCAATAGCATGTATGTTGTACACTGGTGCATTGTAGTGTGAGGTGTCTCTGTGAATCTCTGGTCTGTGCCCAACTCCTTGTCCTGTGCATTCCTGTCGTTCTCTTCCAAAAGCCTTCCTTTTCCTTTCCTGTTATCTCTGTCAGCTGAGGAACCATATATCAATTGAAAGGCATCGCAGCAGAGCGTCTGGTCCAAGCCCTGACTATGCTTAGAGAAGTGATGACTTTCTGACTGGCTTGCTCAGGATGGAAACATTCATGTCCCAGACCAGAATCTATATTATCCTACTCAAAAAATTGTGTGCTTGTCTCTCTTAAAGCAGAAATAAATTGTAATTCACTGATACCTCTCTCCCCTGGGGTAGAACTCTAGAACCTCCTATTTCTTCTACCACATTATGAGAAAAAAAGATCTGGGCCAGTTGCACTGAACGTGAGAGTGCCCACCCATAAAATTGTTTATCACTATGGGAGTTGCATGAAGAGTAATACAAATGTTGCTTTGTAATTGAATGATTTGATTGATGTGGTGTCGCAGTTTTTTTAGTCTGATATGCCTATTGCATGCTGGGGCTGAAGCAGTGTCCAGTGGAAATACAGGAGGAGATAAGACTGTAGCTAGTTGAGTTAGATATACTGAAATTGTTTCCTAAAAAAGCAATAAAATGCAGGCAATTGAGGCTTTACTTAATGAGAAACTTTTTAGCCAGACAAGTCCTGTGACTGAAGGAATTACTTGTCTCTGGGTGAAATCTCTGTGCCCATACACTGCTGGGCTGTGTGAGGTTGTTGAAATGGGGTTTCATTTCTTTCTTCAGAATGAAGTTATGAATATAGTTGTTCTTAAAGGTGCAGAATTTGCCTGTAGGTAGAATTTCTAATTCTAATTTCTATGTAGGTAGAATTTCTACCTACATAGCAGAGAATCACACTAAAGGAGCCAATTTTGCTTTAAATGTGAAAGTATGTTGTATCTGTTGTTTATTTGTATATTTGTAGTATTGCTGTCATCTGAAATGCATTGACTGAATTACAGTTCTTTTACTGTTCTTCTCTAGCTTTTGAACTGCAACGCTTAAAAACCACATGTAAGTTACTACTTCCTGCTGAAACATACCTTACTAGTTTGCTTTCTCTTTTTAGGTGTCCTGGCTTTTTAATCCCGCAAGAAGTGAAATAACAAGTCTAGATAGTGGAAATATAGATGACATTTTAAGTGAGTACTTCAAATAATTTTTTTTTCTTTGTATGTCTGCAGTATGTCTGGGTGAATATTGCAGTGATATTAAATGAATATTCATACCCTAGCTTTGAATATATGAATTGCAATTGGCTTGGAAATATTAAATGCCTGTGGTCAAAATTAGCTGTCTGAACTAATGTATTGCAATGAGAATTTGAAATGTCTTAAAAACAATAACTGGTATCTTGTTTGCAGAAGGGAATGCTTGATTACATAACCAAAACCTGTCCAGAGGGCATTTTAGAAGTTCCCCCCCATCAAAAAATAGCAGCAGCTGAAACCCATGGTGATGGGCCTTAAGTATCTTGCTTGTTCAGCTATACCTTTCCTCAGGTTGAGCAGTCCTGATTTTGGTGGCTCATAGAATGGAAATATGTGAATTTAACACTTATGTGTTTCTTGTCTGAAACCTTTTCCCCTGCGAAATATGCAACCTGCCTACAACTGGTTGTCTTTGCAGGAAAAAGTTATTGCATTTTTCAAATATAATCAAGACTTTTCCCCCTGGATAAGGTGGGGGCTAGAGTCTGCCTTATGTTACAGGATTGCTTTGTGATACAAGATCTGTTTGTGAATACCTTTTATACAGTGGAAAATACAAAATTACTTTTTACTTTATAAAATGTAATTTATGAAAGGGTATATATTCGAAGTGTAAGTGCTTTTAAAATTCATCCAATTAATTTCAATAAATACTTTATGCTTTGGAAGTAACCCTAAACATTTCAGTGCTTGTTATTTACCTGTTCAGCACTTGCATCCCTTGTTGATAATGAAAATCTTAATGCCATAATTTTAATAAAAACTGTTGTGTCCCCCAGCCTTCTCAAGAGTCATCTTTATCAGCATGTTGTGTTTTCCAGGCTTGCAGCATCCTAATCTTCACATGTAACTGTTCTCTAACTTTGTCATTTTTCTGCTTTGTCAGCATTTCTGCTTTATAAAGCTGTGGCTGATATTCTGTAATTTGAGTATGTGTTTCATTTTTTTCAATGTCTAGGGCAGTACTGCTACTAAAAATCAATTTAAAGCAAGATTGGTTATTATATTTTGTAAAGATCATACTTTATTTTTGGGCAGGAGTTATATCCTTCCTTGATACTTTTTTTTTTTTTTTTTTTGGTATGTGAAAAGGAATGTATAGGAAGCTTATTTCACTACCTCGTCTTATATATATCCCTGTAGTATTGCTTTTTTTTTTAGTGTCCCTTAGCATTTTTCTTTCTTTTTTGGGGGACTGAAGATTTCTTTGCTACCTTTTGCCTCAGTATAGTATCCCGGTTAAGTAAGACAGGTAAGGACAGGCCCCAGAGCAAGTTTCACAGGCAGGCTGCCTGTTCATCAGTCTTCTAACCTAAATAGTTGAGATTTCAGCTTTTTAACTGGTTTTTAACACTTATGAATAATACAGCTAATGCTTAAGAGATACTAGAGTACAATTTCTGGATGTGAGTGCCTTAATTTTAAATCCGGAATTAATTTTTATTGCGTGTGTCACTTAACTACTTCTTGTGTGACTTAATACCTTAAGTATTTACATTTTCTTATGTCTTATATATCAATAAAGTCAATAGAACACTTGACTGAAGGCCTCTTTCCTCTCTTTCCCATTTGTTATAGATCATATTTCAGATAAGATTTACCCTAGCACTTTTCTAGCAATTAGACTAAGCTCTGTGCTGAGTAATCTAGAAATACTTGCTTTCATAGTCTTTTTTGTGCATATTTTTATAATCTCAGATAAAAGAACGGAGAAGTTTGCCTCACAATGTGACATTGGGCTTTTTCTTTTTCTTTTTTCTCAGACAATGCAGATGTTGCTTTAGTTAATTTTTATGCTGATTGGTAAGTTATTCAAGTTGGTTTTTTTTCTATGTTTAAACTTCTGTCTTTTGAAAACTGTCCTGTTTGGCTATAGTTTTCTAATTGAAAATACTGTAGTGTGTTACTTTCAAACCAGTTTTTTTTTTCTGGGTTTATGTCCCAGTTGCTTCTCTTTCTGTGTATGCTTCCTTAGTTCACATTATAGTAAGCTATAGTTTTAAAAGATTACAGCCTTAATTATGAGCATTCTTTTTAGGCATTCAGTAATAACCTCTCAGTGGAGCACACTGCCAGTCTGTGATGTAACCTGACCATTGAATGAGAGCATATCAGTTTTGCTCATGGAAGTTCTATGCAATAAGAGTGGAGAAGAATGAGGGACAAGAAGCCATAGTAACATATACATGGTAACACAAAAGTGCTACGTAAATGCATAGCATACAGTTGTGCTGCCCAGAGTCAGGTTTTTCAGAAGGTGGACTTAAGCTTTCTTTATATTTTGAGACCAAGACTTGCTCTTCACTTACATGTTTGCTGTTGCAGACATAACTGCATCCCCAGGCTGTCACTATTAAGTTTAAGCTGGGTTTCAATGCAGGATGGTTTGTTGCAAGTCTGCTCATTGAAGTCTCATTCTCACAACTTCTACAGTGCCATTATGCATCTCCAATTTAAAATTCTGCCATGTGTTTAGAATGACAGAATATAAAATATTGTTATTGACATATTAGTAATGGGCTTGTGCACTATTGTTACCCTAAACTCCCTGAAGCCACCGAAGCGCCTTTACAATCCTACAGCGTTTTTGTGGGCAAAAAGAGAATTTGCTTCAAAATCTGGCATTACTGGAAGCAGGGACCCTCTTTGTTCTTACTGCTGTAAAAGCAGTCTGCTTAAATTCTGCTAAACTTGAGCACTAATATAATACATAATACTTAAAATTTGCATTGTTGACCTGTAGAAAATTACCTATGATATTTCTTGGAGGTGTTGGTGAACATTTGAATCTCAACAATCTGGGGAACTTCTTTTACTACAATTTAAAGATTACTTTCCCAGGAAAAGTAAATGAATGAAAAAAATGAACAACATACTTTTTTAATAGAATATATTTCCTAAAGGCTTATTAATGGTGTTTCCTAGGGAGATAAAGCAGGGGAGCATATCTTGAACTATGCATTTTTCAGAATTACTTTTTTTTCTGCACCTGAATTATTCAAGTTAGATTTGAACCAATTTTTATCCAGTCAGTTACTGGGATGATTACAGGTAGATGTGATTTTTCCAATAGCTTTTCTTTCTTTTTTTTCCGTTCTTTTTCCTTCAGATTGAAATATTCCAGTAGTCATCACTTAAAATGTTTTAAAATGATATTTTGAAGTTATGATTTTGTGTTCTGTTTACAGGTGCCGCTTCAGCCAAATGCTGCATCCTATTTTTGAGGAAGCTTCTAATGTAATCAAAGAAGAATATCCAGATAAGAATCAAGTGGTGTTTGCTAGAGTAGACTGTGATCAGCATTGTAAGTAAATCCTGATTTAGGTTCTTCTGTGCTGTCCTGCTACTGAGTTACTAATTGTATGTATGCTAAATAGCTGTGTAAAGCGTAGCTGTACCTGGCCCATCATTTAGGCCAAGGTTGGTTTTATTATATCAGCAAACCTTTTCTTCCAAATTTGTCAGGGCAATTTCCAGTGTTACTTTCTCATTACATCCATAAACATCCCTTTTTTAAATCAGTTCACCCCATCTCATTTGATGAGGAAAAAAGGGCTGGGATTTTAAATTGAATTTGCTCATTGAAGTGTCAGAGAAGCACTAGTGCAACAAAAGATGCAGGTCTTCACAACCAAGAAGGGGAAGGGGTAACTTAACATTGTCAGCATGAAGAATATGTTCTGCTCAGGTCTTCCTTCTGCCTCGGAGTCATGGTGGGGGCTGGAAGTTTCCTTTCACACAGCCAGGCAAGGATCAGAGCTTTGTTTTGCTGTTGTTACACATGCCAGTAAACAGTTGCCTATTTGGGCTGGGTTTTCCCCATGCCCAGTCATACATGAAAATGATATCCTAAATCTTATTTTATGCTAGTACTAATCCCTAAAGTTCCTTTTAAATCCCTTAAGTAAAATGTGAGGAATATTGGCTGCACACTGAAAGGCAAATGGATAGCACTGGGATTTTTATTACACTATAGGATCAGCTGTGCTGTTTTATGCTTCTTGGAGAACAGCATTTCTAGGAATAATTTCTTTACAATGGTTTGTGATTCCCAAAGAGTATTAACAGCAGAAATTCAGTTTAATCAATACTGATTATACTATTTGGGCTTTACAAAACGGTTCATTTGTAGGAACAAGCATCACTGGAAATCAGCTCACATTTTCATGTGAAGATAATGACAAGAAAACTTTGTAGAAAGTTTTCACTAAAGAACATCGTAAAATGAGCCTGTGTTGTTGAGTTTTATTGCTGAAGACCTTACTTTGGTTACTGTAGCTTTAGTTGCTTGAATAACTCAAAGAGTCTGGGCTTCTGGATGCCCTGTGTTTAACTGTGAGATGTTCTTGTCTTAGCAGTTACATAGTTAAGAAAACATCTTTTTCGCCTCCCACCAAGTGTTTGAAATACTTTAAAAGTTTGTTACTTAATCTTCTTGTATGCTCTTTGAATTAAGGTAATTGGAACTTGTTACAGAGAACTAAGAGGAGGAGATGCTACAGAAGAGGTTGTCCTCCTTCTGCGAGTACATGGAGTGGACTAGACTAGTAGGAGGCAGCCAGGAGTTTTGGTCTTTCTTTTTATTTCTGGAATACCATTAGTTCTCTGTATTTACTATTTTTGTCCTTAATTTAAGTAGGTGAGCATGACTTGTGCTGCAGAAGGTGTAAAATGTGAGAATTAAAAATAAAATCCTTTAATGACAGGCAATTTATATTGCCCTTTTGAATTAAAATGACAAAGTTCTAAATGTCATTGTTAGTTTCTGGTATTTATTTGCTTGGTTGTAAACAATGGTACATTTCATGGCACAGTTATTGGGTATGTCTGAAAGTTTTAGGTATTTTAACTTGGATTTTAATGTGTGCAATAGCAGCTTTTTAGTAGGAGAGCAGATGTTACTGTATTATCAAGGTTGGGCCTGGTGTAGTATTTCGCTGTATGCTGGAGTCAAGATTGTTAACGGTTTGGGGTTTTTTACTCAAGCTTTTTATTTTTGTATGTGTTTACATATTTTAGTAGCACTAGAAGGTTTATGTCAATATTTTGGTGTTTTGTTATGCCTGCAGATTTCATACCACTAGTAATTCACTATTAGAATGATGTTCTAGAGATGGTGGATTATTTGCATTACAAATGATCTATTTCTTTTTGAAGCCAAGACTCTGTAGGGAATCCAAATAGCAGATTTCTGGCCACTCAAAAACAGCTTTCAGAATGGTCACTCAGGCATAGATACTTTCTATTTAATGCACTATTATTGAAGCGCACTGCGGGGCCCAACAGCTTATACCAGCTTCTGAGGGTAAAGCAAATTAAAGAGAATTATTGATGCAGTGCCAAATGTTTGATGCCTAATGACAAAACCATCATTGTTTCTGCTCTTACAGCCTATATAAAGATGTTTTTCTGAAAAGTGATAGTCCCTTATGTGAAAAAATATGAAATATCCATATTAACACTATATTAAGCCTTTGTATATGTTATATTATGCACCAGTTTATAGTATTGTGGAAGATAATTATACCTGAAATGTGTAAGTTAAGTCACCAGGCTGTGTTTAAGATGCTGTGGAACATACACTAAAGGTAAATCTGAAGCAGATAGTTAAAGCAGGTACTTTCCTTTTCTAAGATCACATCCTTTGATAACTTAGAAATGTCTGAGTTCTGCTATGTCATGTCTTGTTGAAATCCTTGATGCTTTTGCTATGTTTGGTTTAGTAATTCATCTTTCTTAAATATTTTACACCTCTCATCTAAGTATAATACCTAGTAGAAGTGATCTTCCATATAGAATTACAGAAGATCTTACTGCATAGACATTATTAGAAAGGTTTTGTTTAGTGGTTTGTGGGTTTTTGTTTGTTTGTTTTTTGTGGTTTTTTTTTTGCTTGCATGTGTTTCAAGCTTTTTTTAATCATTTGTGTCAAGCAGCAGTGTTGGAAACTCGGTACAATAGATTTCCTATGTTTCTGTTCTCTGTGAATGAATATTGCAATCTAGAACTCACGTTTCTCTGGAGGAGAGTGTATATTTTGAACAGTTACTCTGAATTCAACATTAGGAGCTGTGATACAGAATTCTTGTAAGTTGAAGTATATATATTGGGGGTTTGATTCTACTGCACCATGATTTCCTTTGGTTTCTGAGTTAAATAAAAAACAGTAGCTAGTTTGAGTAGATCTTTGTGCCTCCAAACATAAATCAACTTCTCACTTGATAGTATGTAAAGAGGTGCTTTGCTGGACAGACTATTTAGGGAGCTGTTGTTCTTCCATTTAAAATGTGTCCAGGAATGGTGTTTTCCCTCACTGATGTGAGCTTCTGCTCTCTCTGCATCTGGCTGTTCCTGCAGTGTGTGCTCATGTTGCTAATGTTAGTCTGAAGAGATGAGATTGTGTTGCTACCGTGCCTTTGGTGAGCAAAAAAACTCAATGATAACAAATTTGGAAGTTCATAAAGGAGCTATAAATGAAAATCTAAACAAGCATGAGGATTTCATTGCATTCTTGTCACTTTGCTTGGAAAAAAAAAAATTAGTCTGAGAGAGTTATCTTCGGATAAAATAAAAAGTGTAAGTGATTTGGAGAGGTTATTGATGGCACTCCTCAGGAGAGCCATTTTATTAGTCTGTCAGAGAAGGTTATGGGATGCCTACTGATGAGGCCCTGCTCAGAGGCTGTTGTGAATGTTCTTTTGCAGCAGAAGGTGGTTTAAATTTGCTTACCTGAGTTTCATACAGAATATTAATTGCTTCTCTTCTACCTGTTTTGGTCCATCATCCAAGTCACCAGTATCACAGTCATTGGAGTAGGATGCCTAGTTTAGATGGTTTCCCAAGTTCATTTCTAGTTCTGTTTCCTATGAGTATTCCCAGGGCTTATGATTTCTTACAAGTGTCACAAGAGTAGTAGTTTAACTGGGGAGAATTAATGGTGTATTATGAAAGTGAAAAGTACCTATCAAAGAGAGATTTCATTTGTCATCTGTAGTGTACCCTGGTGGGTAGCCTTGAGGGACTTCAAAAGATGTTGATTGATCTCAAGTGAGCAAGCAGAATACTCATTTGGTAGTTCCAGCTTCAAATATTCAGCTGAAAGAATTTGTTACTTTTGAGATGGAAGCTATGCAGAAGGGTAAGGAAGACTTAAGATGATTTGACACACAAAATAAAGACTAGTGTTAGATCCAGAAAATTCAGGCTCTCTCTATGTGTAGCTGTGCAACTCCTACAACCATCGTGTAACACCAAAGTTAGGAAATGCAGTAGCTTGGGTTTGTGCTTGCACTTCCTCAGACAACATGAAGACACCACTCCACTCTCCCCTAGAAAGAGGGAAGCTGAGTATATTCAGAAATTATTTTTTTCAGGGTTTGAGTTTTGAAACTTTGATTTTTGTTCAGATAATTTTTCAGGCTGTTGTAGTCCTCTGTTCAGCATGTGAATTCTTCAGGTAGTGCCTTATATTATGAGGTAGGCATTTAGGATAACTATCAGTATTGCTCGAATCCTAGGGGACATGCTTTTTGAGAGCCACTCCTGCAGACTTAAAGTGTAAATATGTGTTTAGTTGTAGCATGAATTAGGGTCCTGAAAGATTAGAACAGTGTACTGAGTTAACAATGACCCTTGTAAATATTGCTGGTCCTTCAGTGGGACGGACCTTCTTAGTCGCATTGTGGGTGGGAGACTGTTCAGTGTAGTGTGTCTTGATGCAGTTTTTCAACACATTCTTCATTACACATTATATTTCATTTTGGTGGCAATGGAATTGAGATTCTTGGTGACGTGATCTATCTAGCTGAACTTTGGATAGCGTGTTGTGGTGTTAACATAGAATGATGGAGTCTAAAGCATTCTGGGAAACAAGGCTGTGTGCTTGCTTGCAGCTGTACCTTGGGTAATGTGTGTACACACCATGAGAAAAGCCTGATGCACCCCAAAAAATGAGCTTTGGAATTCATTTGAATAGAGAAACACACAATGCTCGGATGATGGAGAAATGGCTGACAGTACAAGAGATATGATAACGATATGGATCACAAATGATAGCTTGCAAAGCCTGCTTTGTTTGAGGATGTTGTTCAGAAGGTGACATGAGAGACTGTCTTAGAAAACATGAGTGTAAATGTCAGGTTTCACATAGAAGCTTCTTTCAAAACAAGAGCTGCTGTTTCTTCCCCGTTGTAAGAATGAGCTTTGCTCAGGAGAAGTATCAATACAGTGCATCTATGAAGAGAACTGAGTGACTGTAAGATATTCTTGTTGGAGTTGGCAAAATGAATAGCAGAAAAAGTCTGGGCAGTTTGGAAATGGTTGCATGTCAACAGGTAAATGTGCAAAATGGGGAGGAAAGAATCATCTGAATCCTAGTCATTGCTGTGCTCAAAGTTTCTGATTTGTAGAAGAAAAGAAGATGATCAAGTACATCAGTAACTTCCTGTCATAACTAATGTGAAACCATTCTGGTAGCACAAACACTAGATTTGTGATTTAATGATTAATTCAGCAAAATACAAGTACAAGGCTTATTTCTTTCAGGTACCTTCATATCTGAAGAAAATAAAAAATCATAAAATTGTAGCTGGGAGACTTTTTTGGTTTTTAAGTAGGTTGCCCTTGTCTGTTTCAAATACCTCTTTTCATCAGAAAATGGGCAGGGGGAATGTCTGGAAATATTTTAAAATTTAATTTAGGATTTACTATAACGAATGCAATCTGTGAATGAGTTCAAACAATATTCCATGTATTTGCATTGTGTATTTCCAATTTTAAAAGGAATATAATTTTGTAGTTGCAGTGCTTATGCTAACTCTACCTGTATCAAATGCCAGGGGTTAATGAAGCATTTAAGGTTTACTCTATTTGACTTTTGAATTAATTCAAACAATTTTTCATGTACTTGCATTTTATTTTTGTAAAAAGATGGTTTTCAAATACTTACTTGTGTAGGAGTGTCATTTCTCTGTGTTAGTTCAAATACCAGCATTCATGGAATCTCAATGTAATTTGTAAAGATCATACAAGTACTGACTTAGGAAATAATGTTTGAATTCAGCTTTGACAGTGGGCATTTATTGCCATTAAGTTTTTACACAACTTCAGCCCTTGATAAAGATCCACATCCCTGGGGACTGCAATCTCTAATTTGGAGAACCTGTATGATGCCCTGAATTCCCATTCTTCAACCTTTGCATCCTCCTCTAGCTGTGGAAATAATCTAAAGGAAAAGTCCATATTGTGACACAAAGAAGTGTGGGTTTTGGTGTTCTCTCGCTGTACAGTTTTGTAACAGGAAGTGTCTGTAATCTCAATGTGTTTCTGTGACACCTTGACACGTAGTGCTCCTTGTCCCTTATCAGACCCTGGTCAAGTTTGGATCAACTCATGCACTGTCAGACCAAAGGTCCTTCTACCAGCAGGGGAGGAGGGCAGCAAATGCCTGGTTTGCAGATGTTGTTTATCTTCTACGGAGAAAATATAAAGTGATTCCTCCCCTGCTATACTTGCCACCTTCTTGCAGGCAGCTCTTAGGTACTTTAACTAAAAAGTGGTGAAGTTTAAGGGAAGAAAACATTATTAGTGTAATGCTCATTAATGTTGAATATATTGGCATCATCCCTCAAGAAAATTGTATTAATTTGAAATAAAAGTGCTCTTCACTGAGGATATAAAATGTTTTACCTTAATTTTAACTATAATTAGTGCATTAATAAATGCACTTCTGGGATATTTAGGAAACAAGTCCTTTCTCTTAGTCAAAATTGATAGGCTGAATTCTGTGTTATTTTATAGTGATGCAAAGCTTTTTAAGAACTGGGCTAAGCTGGTGAAGCTTTGAAATTTACTTGGGAGATGTTAGAGAACATTTTTGTGGAGCAGACCTGGTTCTTATTCCTTTGTTATGCGTATTTTGTTTTCAGTTCTTGGACTCATCTAAGCTGTGCGGCTGATACAAAGGCTGTTTTCAGTAGCTGAAGCTGCAAGTAGGATTAATATTGTTCTAACAGCAGTTGGAATTACCGATGTTTCACTGGAAGTTCTCCAGGCAGCATGGAATTCAGATTTCTCCGTTCTCTTTAAAAAAGAGCAAGCGTAAGATAGAAAGTAAATCTGCTTTGTGGTAAATACGTAACTGAGAAGGGACATTTTGTCAGAAAGGATTAGTTTCCACATCATTCAGTGCTGTGCCGCATGTGCTGATGGACTCCATTTGGTTGCCTCCCTGCTGTGGGATAATCCAGGTCACCTGGAGTGTACCCTGTGACTTGTAAGGAGTCCGTGAAAAGTAAGGACATGCATACAGGCCACACTTGCAATGCCTTCCTATCTCTGTCGACTGAATGAAACTTCTCTGTCTCCAAAGGATAAATCAGTCTGCTGAATTCACCACCTGTCTTTCCTTGAGAGAGGAAAGAAGGGGAAGTGTGGTGGGTGTGGTTGACTGGAATGAGTCTTCTCAAATGGTTAAGTAGCTGAGGGAAAGTGAGCAGAGTGCTCTTATTTGGGAGGATTTAGTTGAGTTTAGGTGCAGAGGTTAGGTAAACTGCATCCTACTCTGTAAGAGAGGATGCACAGTTTTTGCAGGGTCTACAAGATTTTATTTGTTTCTAGATTTAGTTCCAGGGTAGGAGTGAAAGGGGGGAATAATTAAGCAAAGCAAAAGCCAAGGGAAGGTGCTTGTGGAAATGTACCTGGCATTACATGCTTTGTCTGTATTGTTTGTTTTTAGTCTTGCTTTCCTAAGAACCCAAAGTATATCTGGTTACCTCATTTATTCAGTTCCTCATAAAATCTTGAAATTCTTTGCTGAACTTCAGCCACATCTGAAAGGGGGAAAAGCATTCAGAGCTATTAAATACTTTAAGACTTTGATTAAAGCAGTTTCTGAATATTGGAGATGCACAAACCCAATTTTTGCATCTTAGCAAAGGTTGCTGTAAAAACTCAAGGCAGTTGGATCCTGCTCAGTGTGCCACAAACCACGTGCTGGTTATGTGTAAGGTTCTCCATCCATGTGTAGCTGGGAACTAGATGAAATTCCTCTTGCAATTTGTTTTGTCCCAGTGATTTAGCAAATTGGAAGAGGGACAAAGTGGCGTGCAAAGAACTGTGGTGGGGTGTACTGAAGAACCACATTAATGCCTTAGTAGTGGTTAAGGGAAAACTGGTCTTTGCTGCTTCTGCTTAGCTTTCTTCTTTGCTGTTCTTCTAATTTTCCTGTAAAGCCTTTTTCTGTTTTTATTTTTTTACATTTGTAAGTCTTGTGAATAAATAAATAACTGATGTGTTACATAAAGGTGGAAGTAGCTAGCGCTCTTGTGCTAGATGGATGCCAATACACGCTACTTTGTTGTGTGAAGCTCTGTATTACCCAAGTCTAGAAGGAGATGGGTCTGCATGTATAGATGTGAGTGAAGACCTGTCTTGAAGGGAATTATGATACTGGTTGACCAGAGAGGTGTTTGCCTTAATTTAGAAACCTGGAATTGTGTGTTTGTTCAAAACCTGAACATCTCAGAACTGTGACAGCAATCTTCTGGTCTTCAGAGGCTTCAAGAAATACTTTCCACAAGGTTTGCATTTTCTAAAATTTTAGATGTGACAGTTATATTTCCAGCATTGCAATTGAGATGAAAATCATAGCAAGTTTAAAGAAAAATACAGGATTATTTATTTTATTAAAATTTTCTCAAGTGGGTTAACTAACTGAGATTTGGCAAGCTTTGAAGATGCTCATGTTTGTGCAATACTCTTAAATTCTCATTCCTAGCTGTTTGTAGGAAGTATACTGAGTATACATGACCAAGTTGCATCTTTACTTATCCCAGATTTTGGTAATTTTTTTTCTTAATGAAGGTCAGTACATGTGAGAAATACAGGTGTGAAGGGTTTTGGTGGTTTTGTTTTCAGTTGGTTGGTGTTTTTTAGTTTTGTCTTCTTGTTGCTTAAAGATGTAGAACTACTATTTCAGAGATTCCACATACAGGCAGACATATACAAGTATAAGACACCATGTTCAGTGTATTTCTGTATTTGTAGGGCTTTGGTTTCATTTTCTTAATTTCTTTTTAGCGGATATAGCTCAGAGGTACAGGATAAGCAAGTACCCAACTCTGAAACTCTTCCGGAATGGCATGATGATGAAGAGGGAATACAGGGGCCAGAGATCTGTGACAGCAATAGCAGATTACATCAGGCAGCAGAAAAGTAACCCTATTCGGGAGGTCCAGGATTTGGAAGAAATTAGTTCTCTTGATGTAAGTGTTTCAATTTTATTCCTTATCTGTATTTTTGTTTCAATGTTGAACTGTGGAACACAATGTATTTGAAGTACATATTTACTTCTTTTTTTTCCGTTCAGAAATGTTCAGTACTTTGGTTTTTTTTAAACTGGGTGACAAACTGGATCATTTGTGGTATTACAAATTAGTCCAATATAGTCACTTGGACCTACATTCACTTCACTACTAAGTTATTTATTTTGCTTTTAATAATATGAAAAGAATCATATGTTGCATTTAACAAGATATTTCTAATATTCCTCATTGAAAAAACACTCACAAGGATTCTTCTGAATATTGAAAAGGCAAAAAATAAATAATTTCTGCATTTATTGGCTGTTGAATGAATGGCATTTCTGTATTTAAAATCTGTAGGGAGTATTGACAGTTTTTGACAACTTGATGCAAGTTCTAATTCAACCTTTGTATTTACAGCGCAGCAGAAGAAATATTATTGGATACTTTGAGCAAAAGGACTCTGATAATTACAGAACCTTTGAAAGAGTAGCAAATATTTTGCATGATGATTGTGTGTTCCTCTCTGCCTTTGGGTAAGTTTTGAAATTTGTTGATTGCATGACTTCATTATTGAAATCCTGTTAATGAGCTCCATATAATTTAATTGATGGGACTCCTTTAATATTTTCAGTGTGGCATAACTGAAGAGACTAGACCTTAATAGATAAATACACTGAGGGAATTGAAGGATAAAACTCTTTCTAGCCTTAATATTTGCTTTAGAATTCAACTTTTTTTTGCTTTTTTTATTCTTTTTTTACCACTCTTTGTCAGTATAGTTTAAATGTACCTGAGGAAGTTTGGGTGGGGGAATGGTAGACAGCTGTGTCCCAAAAACCTCCATTATTAGAGGGAGAAGAGGACAAGCAGGGAAAAGTTTGAAAATGTTTTGAAAAAAAATGCATTAGCTTTGCAGACTGAGTAACTCTTTTTTTGCAACATCTTAGATTTATTTTTTTCCCCCCCTTAAATTAGGACCATTTTTGAAGGTGGGATTTCCTTCATTTTTGTTGAGGTTTTTTTCGTTCTTTTTTTTTTGTCTTTTCTGTAAGGAATGTAGTTGCTTGCTCATTTCCTCTTGATGCTGGGGGAGCAAACCTTGTCCAAAATACCTAATTTCTGTGCCTGGGCCTTTTTCATGCAAGTTCTATGTCACCGCACAATGTAATAGTTTAAAACGACAATTGCATTGTTGAGCTACAGAGTATAAGTCTAGAAGGAAAACCTACAGGAATTCACATTTCCCCTTGTACAAATTTACAGTGATATTTTAAAATATTCAGTGGAAGAATAGACTGGGAGTGATTCACTATTTAAGTAGCATAGTGCCAGCACTGCCCAGTTTAAAGACATTGGGCATTAATGTGATTGTAGTGATTTCCAGTCTACCTACAGTGGCAAGATCAGGAATTTGCACGGGTTATGCTAGATTTTATACTGCACAGACCTGCCTCAAGAGTTTTTGTAATTGAATGTAGTGGAGAAGAGCAGAGAAACTGAGAGGATGTATCAAGGTAGAAAATGTTTCATCTGTTTGAACAAAACCTGTTGTCAGTCAGTGATGCCTCTTCCAATGTGTCTCTAAAAATAGTTTGGGGATGCGGGAGAGTATTTGCAAGGTGTGGGAGTGCACATGGCTTTCCCTTCCTTCAGTTCCCAATTGGGTAATGTGACTGTGACTGTGTAAGCAGTGCTGGCCATGACTGGTGAACCCATGGTCTGTAGGTCTGTCAGTCATATCCCCAGTGATTGGCCATTATCTCAAGTGTTTTCTGATCAGGGCAGCCGTGCTTGTTCTTGGAACAGCCAGTCTGTTGCTATTAGAATTTTACACTATTTTTTGCCCCCTTCATTTGACTTTTCAGTTTTTTCAGAAATAACTTTTAAAAAGTTATTAATAAGATAACACTACTTTCAACATTCACTCTGCTGTTTTTTGAGTCTGTTCATCTTTGGTTTGTTGTTTGTCAATTGCATATGAGAAGTAGTTTCCCACCACTCAGTGTCAGCACTTGGTTGTTGGACACTGTTAAGAAAGTAGCTATTATGGGGGCTTTATTTTAATTTTTTTTTTTTAAGATATAAAGAATTAGCAGACATAGTGGAATGGATCAGAGTTTGATTATTTTTAACCTGCCCATGTAAATACAGATTGCACAGCATGCTTGTCATTATTCTTATCTCCAGACTCCCATTCCCTTTCTAGCCCGGGGCTGTTAAGTGTTTTAAAGTGCAGCCTTCCCAACAGCAACCTTGGGAGCTAAATGTTTTCATCTCTGAGTAGCTGTGGCTCTTCAGCTTCCTAAAAAATTATATGTGAAAAGACTTCCAAGGGAGATGCTGGCAACAGATCAGTGTTTTTTATTCAGATTATATATAGCAAAATGCTTCATGGGGAGCTGGCATTGATCAGTTGAACTCTTCTGACTGAGCATCCTAACAACCCCTGGAAGGGATTTTTGGTTTTCCTACGGACAGAGTTCAACAGCTGCATGGTTTGGGGAGTTTAAATGAGTGGTCATGTTCAAATTTCTCTTAAACTAAAATAAAACAATCAATTTGACAGGAGAAAAACAGTTGCTTAACTAACTTCTGTTAAGGCAGAACTGTCCCGTTATGCCAAAATTACTCTGGCTTTAGGTAGTTTTAATAGCTTATTTTAAAATTCTGTTAATAGTGCTTAGTTGCAGATGGTCTTGATGCCTAAACTATTAAATCAACTGATCCTTACAGCTCTGTTAAGGTCTGAAGTGACCACAGAACAAGATTAATGAAAGAAGGCTTGTAAGCAGGAGGAAATAGATAAGAATCTGATTAAGAGATTATTACAGGTAGATTTTAGAAGTAGAGAGGAGTGAATCTGAAATGTCTGTGAACATGGGAGAGAATGTCCAATAGGAAAAAAAGCCAGCCAAAAAATACTTTTATCTTAAAAGGCTCTGATGAACTGTAAGTAATTCATGGAAGAAAGTGGTAAATCTAGGAACTGTTTTAATTTTACGTTAGCAAGTAAATATGGCAGGGGTGGGTGGGAAGGTTGTGCGCTTTCCACATATTCACCTTGTACATTACTGCTTCAAAAAAAACCAAAATTCAAACTGAAGTGTTTCCATTTTAGTAGTTGTTTTAAAAAGGTGTATCTTCAGGCGTTTGGGATTTTCACATCGTGTCCCCACTTCATTTGAGTTATCTGAAAAAAAAAATCAGTCATAGCTGCAGCTACTGGAGTGGAATAACACGGAGGAGGACATTTTGGGCTCTACCACAGGGTTACCCTAGAGCATATATTTCATTATAGATTATCATCAGCTTCGCAAGCAGTGATTGGGCAGGTGGCTTCTATGTCTTCACTTTCTTATTCCATGAAGGCTTATTTGGGATGCAAGTGGTTTATCTCAGTGATGATGGTCGCTAGGAAGCCTAATTTCACATTATGGGGGGCATCATGTCTGGAATACAAAAATACATTTTAGAATACACATCTCTAAACTGATGCATATAGTGCTGGTGTAACATACTATGCAAAGCACCTTTTGTATGTAATAAGAAAAGGATAATCAGATCAAATTAAATCAGTAAAACATAAGTAGTTTGAGTTAAGCTTTATGATGTCTGTATTTTTCTTTGCACTCTAAATTGTTCAGACCCCTGGAAAATGAAGCTCATTTTGCAACGAGATAAATTCGGATAATTTGAATTCTCTATTTTTTTCTATCTCCTCCATTGGATGCACAGCTGCTCCAACTTGTTTGAATAAGAGATGATAGTTTTGGGGTACAAACTAGCCGTTTTTGGGGCACTTTGCTGTGAATTAGATTAAAATATTGTAAAGGAAAGAGAGGAATTACGAAGGGGACATAGTAAGCAGAATACCAGGGAGGAACTGTATGTCTTAGAGGTGCATTCCTGCGATATCATCAGTGGCCAGAAACCGTGTGCTGTGTCTTCTGTCTAGATGTGTTCTGAGGGTAAAATGGACAGTGGGGGCTTACTTGCCATCCATTTTCTCATTGCTTGTCCCTACAGAGCACCTCAAAGCCCTTTTCTGTCAGGGTAGATAAGATGTAAATTCTTAGTATAAACAGTGGAACAGGGAGGGTAAATGCAAACAAGAATCCACCTTTCCCTTTTGCTTCCTTAAGATTTTGTTTTTTTAAATCCTCTGATGGTCTCTTACCAAAATTGTCCTGGTATCTATCACTTGGTGCTTTGATGCCTTTAGTCCATGCTTCTGATCTTAGGAATGCATCTTGCTGACTCCCTTAATGCCCTCTTATCCAGCCAGGCCAAGTTTATGGAGTCACTTTACAGTTTACTTTAAAAATGGAGGATTTTAATTCTCAAATTGTGAAGGGGGGGGAAAAAAAAAGTAAAGGATAGCAAATTAAAATATGAATTTTAGTATCTCAGTTATTTTATTTGTCTGTACCAAGACATACTTACTGGTTGGTTTGTTGTAGGGCTATTTCAAAAGCAGAGAGATTTAGTGGAGACAATGTAATCTACAAGCCACCAGGGGTAAGTGTAACTATGTATTTTATTCTGATTATTGTCATTATATGTGAACACAAACAAAAGGAGACTGTATTCAGATCATTCAGTATGTTACTGCATCTCAAATCTTCATTTTATTTCATCAGTAAATAGTGTGAGAAACAGGATCATAGAAATTAGAGTTTCTGAGTCAGTGAAAAAGATGAGTCTGACGTGTTACCAGCTAATGCACAAAGCCTAAACCTGTCATTTGAAATGTCCGTGTCCAAAAAAAATTAATATTTTTTTTCTGAGAAATGCAGTCAACACATGATGTGTATAGATCTGTGTGTTCTGTAGAACTCTTAAAAATCTGTGAAGCTGGTACACTTAATGTTTTTCAAAGCAAGTGACAGTTACTGTGTATTTTTCTGACTGTTGCTTGCCTGTCTTGTGTGCCTTAGTCCATAAGGGTTAAGAGCTCTTCTCTTAATTAAAAAAAAAAAAGGGAAAAAAACCGAAAAAGAATTAATAACATTAACTGTGGTTATAAAATTAACAAACTCTCATAAGCATAGTTTTACTGGAGGAAAAATTCAGTACAGAAGAAAATCTGCAAGAATTGCTTTAGAGACATACTGTCTAAAAATCTGCTCCTTTCTCAAATTTACTGTATGAGAAGAGCTGCTTACAAAAGAGGAAATAGGTGCAAATAGACCTGAGGGGGAAGGGAGTTTCAAACCTTTTTTATTTTTTTCCAACAACAGAATTTATTAGGTTACCTAATTTATATGGCATTTCTGAATTAAGGTGTGCTTAATCATGGCCACAGCTTGCAAAGTCATGCTTCACTTCATGTTAACCAAAATTGTAATTAAATTAAAGGATGCCAGCACTGAATTACAAGTTAAAACTCCTAGCAAATAAAGGAATTATTATTTATTCATGTCTCTTTGGCAAAGCAAATGTAAAATACCACTTTCAAGTCCTGTAGGACGTTAGGAGGGGGTTTTGATGAGTCTTTGTAACTATCAGCATGAAGCAGCTCACTATCTGCATTTAGTTTAGGTCTGGAGATACTATTTTTTAGCCTAGCAGAAATCTAAATAGCCTTTACTTGAAGCATCCCTAATTTGGAAACAAAGTATCTCCCATTTTTTATAAATTGTCTTAAAAAGTGGAGTTGACTGCATAAAGTATTATATGTAATATTTATTTTCCATTTCTACTTTTATCACAAAGTTAATAGAAATCTTGCATGCACAAGGTTGAATATTGGTATTGGTATTTGTTTTAAATATTTATATGAATATTGTTATTTTATGTTGAATAGGTAATCTTTGTAGGTAGCAATGTCATTTTTACATTTGTCATCCTAGTGTATTTTTCTTTTCAACAGGAAAATGCTCCAGATATGGTGTATTTAGGCTCACTAACCAATTTTGATTTGATTTATGCATGGACACAAGATAAATGTGTACCACTAGTTCGAGAAATCACATTTGAAAATGGGGAGGTAAGAATTTTTTCTACTATTCTGAATTTGGGGTTTCTTTCTCAAAACCAAAATGTCTCTCTCAAGGTCCCTAATCCACATCAAAGAACTTTGCGTATTTTGTTTTACGAGAAAATGGCTGTCAGATAACATCTTTTCATTCTTTTGGAACTTTTTGGTTACACTTGAAATTCACTGGAGGCAGATCTGTATTAGTTTCATACACTACCAAAGTAAGAAGTTGTAATTACAGAATCATTGGTGCTGGAAAAGACCTCTAAGATCATCAAATCCAACCATTAACCCAGCACCACTGTGCTCAACACTAAACCTATCTAGATCTAGTGGAAAGTCTTTTGATATTCTTAGTGCCAAACAACACAGTAGCTTTGAGGGAGCTTCCACTTGTCCTGCCTGGTCAGTGAGATGTGATATGAAAACTGGAATAGAAAAGCAAACAAAGGGAGGTACTTGATAGAAGGGTTAAAATGAGCAAGGTTCACGCCAGCTGTTCTTACAACCTATTTGGAGATGAATTGATCTTGTGAATGTAACTTGCTGAGGTTGTCATTTTAGCTACTTGCAAGCAAGAGAAGACCTTAGAGCCAGAATACCAAGGTCTCTTTAGGAGTTCTCCCTCTGGAAATGTGCCTGCTGAAGTGAGTGGGGAAATGGAGCCATAATTGTAGTGGTACAGCACAGACTTTTCCCCATCTTGTAATAGGAAAGGAGTCTGAGCCCCAGCTGAATTTCTGTGTGTAAAAATGAGAATGAGCAAATATGATTAGTCATTATTTTAGGGATAGATTGTGAAGCTTGGATTTCAAGAGCACTGAAGTTTTGAGGATCTTTGCAATCTGCTGTTTAAAAGACCAAGCTTCAACTTACGTGATGCACTTGGCTGATGGGAGAACAAGGGCCGTTTCTTGTACCCTGTGTAACTGGCTGCCTACTGATAGGGAAAGCCTTTCTTTCAACTTACTGCAAATTGAAAATACCTGAAGAAACTCTTCTATTTCATGACAGAAAAAACCACTACTAACTTTCTCAGAAAGCACAGTTTTTATGCTGATACAGGCTAGAATCAAAGCAATAGCAGCACTTGCTTGTTAGACCAGTTGTGCAAATGATAGATAGACAACTGTAGGCATTTCTTAGATTATAAATTATTATTTCTTCAATTGGGCTATAGTGAGTTGAGCTGACAAATATCACTTTTGGAGCAAGCAAGTGCATGTTGTTTGTGTTTTGTTTGTGTTTCAAGTCACAGAAAAATCCTGAAATAATTACTCAAGGCAATCCTGTATTTATCTGTCCCTGGGCTGAGAGTAAAAAGTATTGGGCTGCAAGAACATGTGCATATGAGCAGCTAAAGTTTGCCTGTCCAACAAAGGACACAGTTACTGGCAGAAGAGCAGTACTTGATCATAACTGATCTGGCTGTGTCATTAGCTTCTGCTTTTTTCTTTCTTGTTGGGAAGGGGATAGAGTTATTCAGAGATCCTCCTTGTCTTATGCTAAGAAAGCACCAATCTACTATGTGAATAAGCTAGAATTGAGTCTAGAATAATACATCCTCAGCCTTTCATAGCATTTAACCCCATGCTCCTCAGGCCTTATTGTGGTTTTGCTGAAGATGCTGTGTTTCCTCAGAATCGGGTTATTTCTTTTGCACAAGTATTCCAGTGCAAGTATATCCCTTCCCAAAATGCTGATAATGACTTGCTCTCATCCTTTATCTGCTGTATATGATAAGAGGAAGGAAACATGGTTAACTGTATCACTAAGGTTAGAGGAAGGGTTAGCAGTTAACATCTTTAGTCTTTCTCTTTTGTCTGTTTTAAAAGTAGAGACCTCACTAAATTTGGAAATTGCTGGAATCACTTAGGTGCCCTTAAGAAATTGAAGAAATGAGATTTGTCTTTTTTTCTGGGCAGGAACTGACAGAAGAAGGCCTTCCTTTTCTTATACTTTTCCACATGAAAGATGACTTGGAGAGTTTAGAGAAATTCCAACAGGAGGTTGCACGGCAGTTAATAGGTGAAAAAGGTTTGTAATAGTTCCTACTACTTCTTGATTTTACTGGTATAATTTTTTTCAGACAGCTCAGTGGAGTGGAAGCAAAGGCCAAACAGAATTGTAGCTTTAAAGCTCTTGAGACTGAAGGGCTTTATGCATTTTTGACAGTGAGGACCAACTCCTCTGGAAATTATTAAAATAGATGCACAATTTATTAGTAAGTAACTTTCAGAAATCCTTCTTGTCTAAATGATTTAATGTGTTTTGAGAGGGCATTAAACAAAGCTTCAGTTTGTAATATGAAAAAAAAACACTTTAAGAAAATCTATTATTTTGGTGGTGTTGTTTATTTAGGTCTATTTTCTTGTTTTGCATGTTGTATCTATCTAATATCCCACCTTTGTAATACTTAGGAAAGTGGTTTCAAGTGGGTTTCAAGATGATAATAATAAAAAAATCCTAACATGTATTTTTGTCTACTCACAATGTTAAGGTACAATAAACTTCCTCCACGCTGACTGTGACAAATTCAGGCATCCACTCCTCCACATTCAGAAGACTCCAGCAGACTGCCCTGTCATTGCCATTGATAGCTTTAGGCACATGTATGTTTTTCCAGACTTCAGTGACTTGTCGTAAGTATTTTTCTTGATGGATATTTATTTGAGAAGAAGAAATGAAAAGGCTCATACTTTAATCAGTACTGTGGTAGGAAGATGAGTAAATCTGGGATAGGTAAGGCTGTCTATGTGTGATTTAGTGTCAGAACCTTAAAGCAGGATGAGCTGGCGGGAAGTCATTGTTTAAATGGAGTTGTATTACTTTATGCAAGCAAAGAATCTCACATGAAGTTCTTAGGTGCTGCTCTTCTTTCAGTTTCACGATTTTCCATCATAGTTAGCCATTTGGAGCCTGGCATGGTGTCTTTTAGTAGGGATCTAGACATCTCAATTAACTTTAAAAGATTAAAAATACTACATGGAATGTGTAAGTGCTGTGGTGTTCAGGGATTACTATAAAATGCAGCATGTAAGAATTCCCAGCCTGCTGGTTTGGTTTTTCCTGCAGTGCAGTTCTAGTCTTCCTACATTAGTCTACACCTGGAAAGCTGGCAAAGAAATCGTTGTTGTGTGGGTTTGTGAAATTTTCCAGGTGCAAGTGGAAAATGGCTAATCTCTGGCATGTTTATCTGGATAAAATACGTGACAGCAAAGTACCAGGGTGCTTGGGTGAAATACTGCCCTGGTGTAACCCTTATTACCTCGGCCTGGTTCTTTATGGTGCACTGCCATGGAAGCAGATGTTCTATCTTTCATGGATCAGTCGAGGAATGAAGATGTGTAAATGTTCAGGGGCTTTCAGCCTGAGACAAGTACTCTGTCTTTGTCTTCTGGTTGGGTGTTAAACTCCCCTTTCTGTCTCAAAGGAAGCAGCTGCCCATACACTGCCTGATAACTGCTGGTTCGATGTCTAGGCTGAGTATTTAATTTTTGTCAATACCAAGGATTCACAGCTCAGACTTAGTGTGCAATGTGAATGTAATATCATGTCTAATTCTGCCATGCCAGGAGACATTTTTCTACCTGGGATGTTGACATTTGGGAAGAGGATGTGAACTTATCTTCTTTCTGTAATTCTCTACATTCTTATTCGTAAAATGCAGTCTCTGTTTGATGTATCTTGAATAGTGCTTTTCAAATATCTGAAGCTGTGCATGTTGAAATTCTTGATAGTGACTATTTTTTTCTATGTGTTACTGTTTCTTTGGAAGATTGTGTTCACTGCACATACCAGCAAAAAATTAGCAGGATATTTGTATTTTAAATTTGCTCTTTTTATTGTCACTTTTTAAACAGCCCTAAAACAAATTACCATCTCTTATAGAGGTAGTAGAGATGTTTAGACTTTCGTATTATGTTTCTTACATGTTCTGTTTCTGTGAAACACTGTCAGAATAATGAGAGCTACTTGCTTGATGTGTACCAGTTGTCACTTACAAATGAAGCTGAAAGGGAGTTGTCAGGATTGTAGACAGTTGCCTAATGATAAATAATTATTCAACTTTACTCTAGGAGGTTGAGCTGATACATAGAAATAGCAAAACACAGTGTGGGAACAAGAAGAGCTTGGAGCTTCTGGGGTGATATTCTTTTGTGTGTATATGTGGTTTGGATGTTTGGTTTGGTTGTTGTTGTTTCTTGGGTGGTTTTGTGTGGTGGTTTTATTTTTTAATAACAGGTAAAATCTTAATTCTGAGACTTTCATCTAACACTTTAGTGACCTTCTGGACTCTTTTACAAACTGGCCCCAGTCTGTCTCTTGTAATCTCAGTGCTGCCACCAGCCAATAGGGTTTGGATATGGTGCTTTCAGAGCTAGCCCACTAAAAGATTTCCTCTCTCTTTAGGGAGTTTATTGTCCTTTTGGAGAATAGGCACTTGACAGGCAAATGAAGCCATCATTCACTATTTTATCCTCATCCTTTGGTCACCTGGCCCTATTCATCCTGCTGTTTCAGGCTGGAAATGATAGCAGGGAGTGCCCAACAGATGGGTTGTAGCTTCTCAGAGAGAATAGGCTGAGCTACATGAGGCTGCAGGCACCGAGTGCCCTTGCTGCATTAGGAGGGGAGAATGTCTCCAGCAATGTGCCTGACCTAGAACAGAGCGGGACCCTGAGGAAAAGCAGGGAGCAGTAAGTCTGCTGTCCTTATAACCAGGCTGGAATGAACCCCTTTTTCTCAACTGGTACTAATTTATGAATTTATGTGAGACTGGAAGAGGCCCCTTAGAGTACCACAGTAATACAGATTGTTTACGGGCATTGCTGTAATGATACCCTCAGGTTCTCTATTTGCTGCATTTTATCCATGGAGTTTTCTGATGATCTGAAATATTGCTGGTAGTTTTGTTTGACCATGCTTTCTTCCTCTTTCCTAAATGTAATAATTAGTTTGATGAAAGACTCCCTACAAAACCTGTCTCCATTCATACATTACCTTTAGATTTCATGCATAGTGCTCACACTGTAGTTTTTTACCTCATCTTTAGTATTTACCAGATCAACTCTTTACTTGGAAATTTTTAGTCAATTTGATGTTTCACAAATAAAACTGGATGCTGCAGTTTAGCACGTTTGCTGTGGGTGACAGTAGATGATCTCAGATTAGATTTACATTGATATCCTCTTAGTGCTTATCTGTGGTGTGAGTGCAGTTGCTGAGGCGGTAGAGAGCCTTTCAAAGATGTTTTGTCAATACTGCTCCCCAAGTGTCATTTGTATCTGTAAACTGTGCATTTGGAACCTGCTGTTCCCTCTTACATTACGGTTAGTGGGGAGCTGAAGGGAGTTCACAATGAAGTTATTGGCTGGTGCAGCTCCATGGGAGTTATTGAAAAGATGAAATACTTGCTGTGTTCTCAAGAGGCAGTGGAAAGAAAAAGAAGCTTGGTGGGATACCTTAGCAAACTATGTGGCTCCCTGTCCTCTATTAATCACCTGAAAGTAGGCATCGTGTGCTAGATAAACAGCAGTGTGCTACTCTAAGCAGTGCACTTTAAATCTTCTGTGTTTGGACTTAACTTGTAATAAACATGTGGATGTTTCTGTTGAATTTGTTCCAGAGTTCCAGGTAAACTGAAGCAATTTGTACTAGACTTGCATTCTGGAAAATTGCATAGAGAGTTTCACCATGGCCCTGATCCAACTGATGTAGCACCTGGTCAGGTAAGGTTACAACAAATACATTTCATTTGGCCATTTAGTAAAGACCTTTTTATTACTCCTGGTCAGAGCTGCACCTTCTAGTATGTTGGTACTTTTAACTTCTGTCTTTTGAAAATCCATTGACAGAAGCATAACACTGCCACTTTTGCTTGGCTCCCCAACCTTCTTCATGTAAAGGCAGGGAGAGTGTTAGGGGTAGTATGGTACCTGTTTGCCTTGAATAAGGGAAGAGTATAAGAATATTTATTTTCTCCACTGAAACAGAAGATCTTGGGCTGAATGACTGTTCTGACTTCATAGAGCTGCTCTTAGGTTCTCCTGTGACTTCAGTGCAAAAAGCTGATAATCTATCATAGCTGCATTATTTCCCACACAACACATTACTAGAGGGTGCTTCTAAGGAGAAAGAACAATTGACTGGATGTTTCATGTATTTACCAATCCAAGCAGGAGGCAAATTATTAGAGCATCAAGAAAGGATGGGTAAGCAGTAATAGGCCTTACTGCTTTTGTTACTGTGGTTGACAAACAGCATTAGCAGTGCCCACAGGCTGCACTTGTCAGTTTGATTTCCTCATGGTTCTGCTCAAAGGTTGTCATGTTGTGTAATCACATGCCTGGAAGTCACTTCTGGGATCTCTTCAGGAACACAACTACTTGATCCTTCACCAGACAAAATCAGAAGCACCTCAGTGTCAGAAAAGAAAGGACATGACCAGCTCCAATTCCCTCTGCTCATCCCAGTCTTTTAATGGTGTCTTGATCAGCCTTGTATCTTCTTGATACGCCACTCAGCTCACATGCTTAGTGTCAGGCTGAAAAGTGCAAATGTAACTGTCAGCGAACGTTTTCATTACCTCAGGCACCCTTTAGAGAAAGAACCGTTTTTAAACACTCCTTTCAAGTTATGCATTGTGTTGTCCAAGGCTCAAAGGGCCACTTTGGTCCCAGAGGAGCCCTGGTGCCCTTGTTTTGGGGACCCTTGAGGCCATTCCATGGCAGAGGGACAGAAACTATTTATGGTAACAAGCTCCTTTTCCTGCTCATCTGTGGGATGTGGTAAGGATGGCACTGCACTAAGTTGACTGCGTGAAAGCCTGGAGGGCTTGCCTTGGCCAGGAAAATGACTGCTTTTGAATGTTGTCATGACTGGCTGTGAAAACACGTGGGCTGAATTGTCTCAGCAGTAATTCATTTAGCTAGGAGTTCCCTGTGTTTCTCAGAAATTCATTGAGCAACCAGAATTCAGGTCATCAGGAGGAGGGGCAGAAATAAGGGCTGGAGACTGAGGCACTTGCCTTGAGGAGGCGGCTTGACCTGGGAAGGAAGAAGCCTGTGGAATCCTTGGATCCTGCTGCCTGCCTCGTCTGGGCACGGGCACACCACCCTGGCTTGCTCTTGCCTCCTTTCTGCCTTGAAAAATGCACAAAAAATCTGGGATGTTTCTATTCCCATTTCTGTATGGCATTCTGCCAGCTTGTGAAGGTGTGGATGCAATGGAAATAAATACTGGCCTTAACTAAACTGGAGCCTGCTGTTGTGGGTCATCTATGCCCCCTGAATTGCATGTATTTTTGTATGGGGTGTTTTGTTTTAGTTTCCATGGAAAAGTAATTCTAAAATACTTTTGCAGTGATATCACTTTTGCCCTGGTGTATCTCATAAGACACACACACATAAAACTAGAATACCCCCAAAGCAAGTGGTAGATTCAAGCAAATATACAGTGGGGTACATTTGAAATACTTCTGTGTGACTTGTACAGAAACTCATGTGATGGCTGTTACCCTTGAGATGTTACAGCAAAAGGAATATCCTTAACTGGAGATGCTTAATTTGTGTGTGTGTGTGTGTGTGTGTGTGCGTGTGTTCTACGTACTTGGGACTTGGAACGTGCCTTCCAAAAAAAACCCCAGACTCAATTTGTGAGAATTCTGGACATTTGTGCACTCCCATAATTACAGCTAGAAATTAATTTAATGGCAGTGAGTGATTATTAAAATTAGTCTAACAAACGATTTTACTGTTTGTTCTGTTTTTCAGCCAATTCAGGATTTAGCAAGCAGCCCACCAGAGAGCTCATTCCAGAAACTGGCACCCAGTGAACATAGGTACACCTTATTGAGGGAAAAAGATGAACTTTAAAAAACTTGAAATAATCTTGCAAGCCTTTCAGACAGCAGCATTGACTTCTGTGTGGTGGAAATAGTAAACCTATATTTTCATAATTCTATGTGTATTTTTATTTTGAATAAACTGAAAAATAATTTTTTCTCCCCAGGCTTGTAAATACATTTGTTTGGTGGGTCATTCTGTACAGCATCTTTCAAACAGTACATTCTTAATGCTATAGTAAAATATCAGAGACCCATCCAGACTCTTGATCTAACTGTAAAACTTTTATAATCTAAATGAAGGTATCCTTGCCAGAGACATGCTGTTAACTTGCACTATCCCATTAAATAGGACTTTTGGGTTGTTTTCTGTGTAACCTTGGTAGTATGTGCTTTTTCTTCTTCTGTAAACAGCTATCCTGGTAATCTATTTCTTTGTCACATTCTTCTCCAACTTAAGAGGGTCTTCTATTCTGGATACTTGGGAGGGGAATAAATTAAAGTTTTACAGAATCTTGTGTGGTGCTTTACTGGCTGTAAATGTCTAAGCAATTAAACAATCCTGAATATTAAAATACCAAATGAGGATAGGAAAAGTTTTGATGATAATAGCTGTATTTTGGATGAAGAGGCTGTACTGACCTGCTTCAATTTCCTGGAACTAAGATTGTTATGCTGCCCATGTGGTTGTGGTAAGAACAGGAATATTGAAAACCTGTGAGAGAGGACTAGGACTAGACTGGCATCTGAGTTTGTCAGTTCTAAATTTATATCTGTATCTATGTTAGCATTAGTCTTGCGTGTTTTTTGTTTGTTTTTTTTTTTCCTTCTGGGTCCCTGCCTTCCTGGCAGATACTGTTCAAACAACCACTGCAAATTTTCTTTTACTCTCTTTGCCTGGCTTGTGCCTTACTTATTGTGTAATCTTTAAATTCTGCTCTGAAGAAGGAATTACCACTTTCCTTGTGGGCTGTTATGCATGACACCAGAATATGGGCTTTTCTCAATGAACCTTCAAGCTGTTGGGTGAGATGAACATATAGAAACTGTAAGATGGCAGAATATCTGTTGATATGTGCTGCATTGCTGGAGATGATTTAGTATTGGATTTGTACAGTGCACTTACTACACAGATTGTAGGTCTGTGACTTGGGCCCCAGGGTTCAGTGTCCTTGGAAGCAAGTTTGTTCTCTGGACAGGTGGAACACGGGGTTCAGGGTTACCTAGGAGACGTACCTGTGCAGCTCAGGACCATTTTGCCTCTCAGCTCGATGCCACTTGCTCAGTTACTGACAGACTTACACGGTCCTGTACAGCTGTGGCAAAAGTTGATCCCACAACAGGCTCCTGACTCAAGCCTCTGCAGCACCAGGCACAGCAGATTTCTAGGGCGCATTTCTGAGGACAGAGCTGCTGGTACTACACTAAACTACAGCTGACTGAGCAGCTGCAGAGTTGGGAGCTGAAAGTATTGCAAGGCTTTATTTAAAGCTATACTTTTTTGTTGGTTTTGTGAATCTGTGGTTTGGAGAGCACATAAAATGCTTGGAAGTCAGGTCTTCTTCTATCCCATTCTTCATCTCATCGCAAATCAAACATTTTTGGCAGCTGAGTCATACTGCCTTCCAGACAGAATCGAAAGATGTGAGTAGGGTGTGGTTTTAAGGTTGCCTCTTGTTATCTGCCGGTGGTGCTACACAACTTCCTGAGTTGTTCTGGCACCTGAAAATTTAGTCAATTCCTACATGGTGCCTGCAAGTACTTACCTTACTCCTCTGAGGCTCCTATTTTTCCTTGGGATTCTTGGAAGAATGGGATTTATAACTGCTGTTTGGTGGAAGGTGTCTAAACTCTTTCTGAGGAGAGATGCTGATCATCCACCCAGCAGTCCAGTGGCTGGTGCTTTCAGCTAGAAACAGATGAACCCCCTCTGCCATTCCTTAATCCAAGTTTGCTTTTGAGAGTAAGGACTTCTTCCCAGAGCTTTGGCATCCCAGTAGTAGGTGGACAATCACCTGTAACAGTTTTATGACAGTTACATGCCCAGTTATGTTACAAGTAATTTTGGTGTGCGTTTACTGGACTTGGACCTGATTCTCCTGGGTTCTTGATGACCACTGACCTGGCTGTACCAGTGCTTGAGTGCCTTTACTCTACAGGCAGAAGGGTGAACAGCAAAAGATGGGCTGTGATTGCCTGTCCTGCTGCTGAGGGGCACTTCAGCTTTTACCTATCTGGTGATACAGAGAATTTGCTTGGAGAGAGACAAGTGCTCATCAAAATCCAAGTTTGAGCCCTCAAATTGAGCCCTTCCACTCTGATCACCTACACCTGTGGCTTTAACCATTTGGTGCTCAGCTTCCCACTCCCTTTAACACTTCTCATGGCTTTTCCAGGAGAAGTCAAAAATATTAGTATTATCCCCTTATGGAACAAACCTAATCCAAACTGTTTTCAGTTGAACTTGAGTCCATTTCTGAGCTGCCATGTATGTACAAGTTACTGGCTGCATGTGACATTTTAGGAACTTGTATTTCAGTCAAGGTGAATATTTCAATAGCTGAAGTATGTGTTTGGAAACTCATTACAGGATTCTTAAATCTTAGTAGTGTAATTATTTTAACAATATCAAATTTGGGAGGGATTTCTCTTTTAGGATGCTAACAGGAAATAAACCCTGACATTCTCAGTAAAGGCTACAACCAGTCTCATAGGCAAAAACTTTTATTTGGTTTGAAAGAATTATTTATATCTTACAATTCTTCTGACTAACATGCCTAGCAATTTAATTGCTAGTTTGGTTACTCAGATGCTGATGTTCCCTCACATATGTAAATAACTCACCTATTTTAAAACATGATAACTTAAATAACAGTCTCCCACATCTAGTGTGTATACAAGGATTTGAAATTGCTTCCACAAAGACGGAAGGGGGAAGAATAGTTTTCATGGTAGACATATCATAAAATGAGTGCACATCAAGCTGAGTTTGTATAAGCTGGGGCAGGAATTCAGTCTTATGAATTTAGATTGTCCTGGCATTATTCCAGCTTATGGGGAAGAGGATGGAGTCTTCAACATTGCCAGTGTGGCTGCTGTCATTTAAATGCACAGGGTTTCACAGCATACAGTAGGCAAGCAGAGAGAGCATTTGAAAATCGTACAAAGGATCAACCACAGTTTCTGATTAAGGACAGTTTTTTCTTAGTGTCTTCCTTTAAATGTAGAACATGAATATCAAAGGAATGAACAGCCTTGCTATGAAGTTGTTACGAGCTCCTTAACTGTGTTTACATCTGAAGTAGATACATTGAAAGGAAAGGGCTTTTTGCTTGTCAGGAGCAAATAAGCTGATTGACTCAGGTCATGTTTTGCACTCCAGCTGATTTTACCAGTGCAGGCACCGTGGCTTCAACACATGCAGTTTTGACAATGTCTGCAATTACTTGTGAAAACTAATATTGCATGCATTGCTTCCCTGAATCTCAAAATAGACATAATGTTCTGGCTGATAGCAACTGCAGTATTTTAAAAGTAATAAGGAAGAACTGCTTAGAAGAAGTTACTTGTGCTGTAACTAGTAGTTGCTTACAATGTCTCTAGGCACAGAAACCCATCATCTGTCATTAGCAGACAGTGATTTCCAATGATGATATCAAAGTACTGGTTATTGAAAGGGAGCTCTTTCTGTAGTACACTTCCTTGGACAGTGTTCTCTGCTAGGGACCCTTATCTCAACACTGACTTCAGTGTGCACCTATTAAAACTGGACTCAAGCAGAGCTCAAAATGAATCAAAAATCTAAAAACTTTAAAAAGCAGCTTCACAACCTCAGTTTCTGTTCCCCCAAACAGTAGCAGCAGTAGTGTGGGAAGTGTCCTGAAAGGGTGGAGGTAGGACCATGTGCGAAATGGTAGATGATGTGACAACTGTACAAGTATATGATAATAACACCACGTTAACACTTCTGTATGTAACAACGGAAGCTCTAGAAGCAAAAGGCTGCTTAAGGAGGGTAACATAACGGGTGTCCACTACAAAAAGCAAGCCAAAGCAGTGCCTGCATCTCACCCCGTATAAGGCTCCACAGCAGATCCCAAAATCTTGAAGAGGCTGAGCAGCTATTCTGCAGTGTGGGTGGAAGCAGAAGTTTTGGCACTGAAGAGTGCAAGAGTGCAGCTGCCCAAACAAGAGTGGTTTAGGCTGTATCAGGTTGACGTTTCTGACTCAGTCCCAGCCTCTAGGGCTGGCAGCTGGCGCTGGCACCAAGAAGGGGCCTCATGCCACCCCTGCGGGATACCAGTCTGGGGAGAGCTGCAGCACTGCCTTCTGGGGAAGCTGTTCTGCTCTCCCACCAGGGTGCTCCGGGCTCCAGGAGAAGCAAGGGCAGCATCTTGCAGTAACTGCTGTTCAGCAATGTGAGGCCTCAGGTTCAGGAAGCCAGAGCTTTGCTCTTCATCCTGTGTGGTGTTCTCAGGATAAGCCAAGGAGTTAACAGCTATGGAAAAGTATTATGCTCCAGCATCAGTCCTGCAGGGTTGCTGCTTAGACTGTTCAATTCATAACTGCACTTCGAAAAAGGTGGAGTTTACAAATTTAAAAAAAGGTGCCTGAAAGGAGGAGAAGCTGCTTCCAGTGCTGATCTGATACAGCTGATGGAGGCGGATGTGATATATACGTAACTTTTTTTGCTTTGCTCACCCAACATTCTCACCTTTTCTTTCTAATAATGCACATGCCTCCCTGTGCATTATTAAATAGGCATAATCAGTCGTATACTGGGGAACTGCAGGAAGAGTTTGGGGATCCAGATAAATGAAAGTAAATTTAAAATACTACAACTATGAAAGATTGATGGCATTTATTTCCTTTTCTTTGGAGCACTACAATAAAAGCTCCAGCTTCTCATGGCATTCATGGGAAAGCACTAGGATTTTCCAAGTATCTCTTTGCATTGTCTGCAAGACACTTTGTGCAAATTTGGCATGAAGCACCTGTCACCCATTGTTACAACTGTGAATATAGCTTACCTAAGAATTATATAATTAAAAGTTATCCATATAATTTTCAAAAGACTGATGTCACCACATCTGAAAAGAGAAATTCTGACACAACTGTTTCAGCCCTCTCAAGGAACAGTACTGTCATCAAAATTCACACAACTCAGCCTTGTATTTAAAGCATAAGGCTGCAAATCTGTCATTAGCTCAGCTAATATGCTGTTGTTCCTGGCCATAATGGATCTATACTTCAGCTGGATTTTTTGGCACTTTGGTGAGAAAGCTCTGGACAGCTGGAAGAGACCTGCTCAATCATTTTTTGTTTTTTTCTTTGTATCAGTTTTCCACCTGTGAAGCCCAAAATCCCACCACCAAGTGCAGCTGCAATTCCTGCTACTTTGAAGCCTGCAAGGAGACCAATAGGACCCCCCACCACTCCACCAATGACTGCACCTGCCACAGGCAGAGCTGCCAGCTTGTATTTTGCAGCCTGTAAAGGAAAAAAAGAATAGTTAGAAAACTTGCCTGTGGTGATGTGCATTTTACCCTCACTGCTATTGGCAATGACTTGAATGCCCAGTGATAAATAAACTTTACAAATTAGTATTTTAAAAAAGTATGACAGAATGTGCTAAAACCAATTCACAATCAGCTGTCTTGCGTATACAGTTGTCAACCAGGTCCTTTCATGTGGTTCTGGCTCCTGTGTACAGTGGGTGTTACCTGGTCACCATCATTAAATCAAAGCAGAAACTGAGAAGATGCTCAGACTTTTCAGTAACAGGCCTGACTCAAGCTTTGGGGTTTACTTAGCAACTGACATGGAATGGGATGGAAATGACAGGTTATCATCAAGGTCTTGTTTAATGTTTATGTGATTCCTGTAAGCCAGTCACTGACTGCACTTGTCTTTGCAGGTAAACCAAAGCAGCATCAGAACAGTGTTAAAAAAGCACCCCCCAAATTAAATAATTGTATTTCCTAGCAGCCTGGATGTGATAGAAAATTACAAGAGAGATTGATTTATTTTTTTTTCCCCTGCCTCCTGTGGGTCATTTCTTCCTTATTTCCTTAATTGCTGGTTCCTTCAGCATTAAAGATGGCAATCAATGGGGTTAATACAGAGGATGGCTGGGAGGCAGAGCACCATTGATTCATCAGCAGGAGCAGATCCCTACCTTCCCCAAGTTTTTGGTTCCCTCTTCAACATTCACAGCAGCACTGTTGACATGGTCTTCAATCCTGTCAATCTTCTCCTGCTGGGACTAGATGCAAAGGAATTATGAGTGAGGTAACCTGCTGGGAAGCAGCAGTGAGCCAATACACACCATTTTAATGCTGTAATCAGGACCCCACAGCAGCTTTCATCTGCACCCGGCAGCCTTAGTGGTGCTCCATGATTAGCATCTGATAAACTCTGCTTAAACTACAGACTTACTTTGAAAAAAACCTAAACTATTAAGTAATAATATAGGGTGGATATTAGACAATGTCTTGCTACAGTTAGAGAACACAACCCAAAACATATGATTTCTACATCTTTTCTATGAATAGAGGAATTTGCATTCTAAAAGGACAAATAATCCAAACTAGCCTGTTTTGTTTCCTGTTGAGTTTCAAGTTAAAAAAAAATTTAAAAATCTAAAGGACATTTATAAGATCAGTACTAACTCCAACATACAAAGCTGCATCAAGAAATCTAAGCAGAAGTGTTTAATTATGACATAGAACAATGACTTCAGAAGTAGTGACAGCACTGAAAATATACGTGATGTTGCTCTGTATTTTACTGTTTGATTTTACAAAAACATTCCATCCTTTCTCCAAATGCAGTTAGTCAGATTCCCCTGCAGTCTCTCCCAGGGAATACTGGAGCAGAAGATAAAGGGGTCTATGGGTTTGTTTGTTCTTATTTTAATCTCAGCAGTACACAGGCTGTTTTATGTCACAAAATAATGAGATGGCTGATGTTCAGCTTAAAATAAAAGGCATTCTGAACTTTTTGCCTCTTTCTAATTCAGAAACTGCTGAGTACACCAGCTCTGGTGTATTCATCTACTATGCAGTACACCCACCTTAGATGCTTGCTATTACATCTAATGATGGTTAAGTGCAAAATCCAGAAAGTCCTGGGAACAGGATTTCTTCCTTTAACCTTTAGAATACTAAATGAACATTTCTGCAGTCCCTCTCCAGTCTAATGGTTCTTCAGTTTTTTTGTATAGATGAAGAACAACATACTCAGCAGAAAGGATAAAAGCTAGGTTATTTATACCTACTAACCCAACAACAAGGAGATTAAAGAGCTCTCTGGGAGATGGGAATTTGTGTTTAAATTCCCTGTGGCACAGGAATAACTAAACATTGGGAACTGACATTTTGGCAGTGCTGCAAGAGTTCTGAAAGAAAGGGTGTGATAAAGGTGAGGGATTTTTCCAGCACTCGTGATAAAATGAGAAAAGGCACCTGACAAACACCTACCGTGTGCAGTGAAGGCTTTTGCCACATTACAATTAGAAATGGTAAAAATTAATAGGACCTGGGTAGAAGTCTGCAGTCAACACTGTAGAGCTTCTGCTAAGGTTCAGCTCATGGCCATGTGCACTGGCTGGAACATGGTAGCTGCTCTGGTGACAAGAACTTGGGAGCAACTCCCAGCACCTAGTGTTGAAAGAGAATGCTGCCTCCTCTAAGTGTCACCTTGGCAGAGCCAGAATCACAGGAGAGACACATCCTCATTTTTTTTGTCCCCACCTAGGAGTTACCCATTCAGCGTTTTTGGAGAAGACTCTGTAGGACAGAATGCAGAATTAATACTTACACAGACTAAGACAGAAAACTCAGTCACCAACTGGCTGAGCTCAATCAAGTCCTGCAAATAAAAACCAAATGTTATTTTGTGATAGTTGCTAAAACCAAGAGCACCGACGTGGCAGGGAGGGAGTTCCAACATACCCCTTCTAAACTTTCCCAGGATTCGGCAGCATTTTCTTCCTGAGGTATTTCCGGAAGGCAGGAGTAGATCTGGATTAAACTTTGGGAGCCGTCCTTCACTTCCGTGCTATATAAAGTTTCTGAATGAGAAACATGATGTTTATAAATAAATGCGCTGAACCAAGATGCAGGTGGTGTGCAGACTTTCTCACTCTTGAAGTCTTTCAAGGGTAACCTGATTCTTAACCTAATTCAAGCCAAGCAACAGCCCCAAAATGACAATACAGGGAGAAGTCTTACAGCACTACAGTTTCTTAAAAGGATGTTATTGACAAAGAAATAGATTCGTTTCTATCAGCACATTTTCACAACCATTCCTGAAATGATACTAAATTATACTCCTGAATTCAAGGTCATTTAATTCATTTTGTATTGACCAGGTTGAGAAAACTGAGCTTGGGACAAAAACTTTTCATTTACATATGACACATAAAAACACTGTGCTCCCAAAACTAAACAGACAGTTATTCATTTTATGATTGATTATCATGCTCCTGGTTTGATTTTCAGCCATTTGGAACTAAAAGAAGCTCGAGGAAAAAGCTTTCAAAGCAAAAGCAGTGAAACCCAAGTAATGTGGTGCCCAGCATTCTGTGCTGGATCAGTTGGGTATTGGCACTGTGAGGATGACAGACATTTGCAGCTCAGTGCTGTACAGGAAATATGCTCAAGTATGTTCCTCCCTAAATCACCAGGATCGAATGCAGAAAATGTTAGGACCAAGTATGGTGTTAAAAATGGGGAATGACAGTGATGTGGCACTGGGGAGAGCAGATAAAATGGACAAGACACACACACACACACCTCCTCCAGTCAGAGCCCACTCTGGAGCCATTGCGGATGTCAGAGACGTGCCTGTAATTGTGGACAACAAATTGAAGGACAATAAAGAAAAATAACAAGTTTGGTTTGTCAATACAAGGATTAAGGAAGAGCTTGAGAGTCTGAAAGGCAGACTGGAGAATGTGTGTATGTAAACACAGTGCAAAGATCATCTCAATTCAGACAACTTCAATTTCTGAAGGGGGATCGCTCCTTTAGTAGGACACTGGTGTTTCCTTCCTTGGGAAGGCAGTCCCAAGAGAAAGCTTTATTATGGGGAAGGCTGGTTAGATATGTCTAACAATAGTAAAGTGTAAATATTGTATTAAAATCTTTAGAAACAATGATTGTGCCAAGGTACGATAATAGTATTATATAACTGTTACAACAACAGATATGACCAATGGAAAACAAATAAATATAATCATATTCATAAAAAGTCAGTAACAGTGCATGCTTATACATGGAATTAATTTAAGATAAAATAAAAATTATACATTTTCATAACATTTGTCCATTTCTCAACATTTTTATTGCAATATCTCAAAATACATTAAGGACCTAATCTTCCTACTCTAAGCTCAGTAGTAGTCTAACATCAGTGAAGTTGATATTTAGAATAATTACTAAGTAGGCAGAGTAACAAGAATGCAGTAAGCAATTTGGGGGTTTAATTTGGGCTTGTTTTTCTTTGTAATTATTTCTACCCCTTTTCCTTAAAGAATCCAGACATGGAAGGCACTTCATATTCTACAATCATCACCTGTTCTTCCAGAACATATTTTTGATTTATAACCTCATATTAATTAATGTTGTATACTCAGTTCTAAAATACTGCTTTCCCCCTTTGAATATAATTAAACATATATCCAAATGTGTGCATTTTTGAGAAAACTGTTCTGCCACATACTCTGACATTTATCACTGGTTTTGAGGATTTTATTTCAATCCCACACAATCCTATTTCAAAATCAAGTTTCTTCTACCCTGAAAGGCATACTCTTCCCTAATCAGCCACATACATGCTAAGTTGGTTAAAATTTAAAAACTCATAATTCAAAAGCAAAATAAAAAGCTCACTAAACAAAACTGCCTCCTCCCAAGACCTTGCTCTGTTCTGTTACAAACAATCTATGCTGACCTAAAAACACATCCTTGAAAGTGTATGAATGACAGACACCAAAGTTTTGCATGACACACATTCAAGACAAATTAAAATTGCAAGTAGGTTNCTGTAGAAAAACACATCCTTGAAAGTGTATGAATGACAGACACCAAAGTTTTGCATGACACACATTCAAGACAAATTAAAATTGCAAGTAGGTTTACATGTTATCATTACCTAATAACTAAAAATTAGTGAGAAAAAATCCCTCACGAAAATTTATTTACTTAAAACCTAATGTAAAGAACAAGAAGGGTAAGAGGTGGTCACGTTTGGGCTGGGAGTATGAATCAGAAATTTATATTCACTAGTTCACTTTTTATCAAGTCTAACCAATATTAACAGAACTGAGACTGGAATTGGCTCCACCAGTTCACTTACAGCATCACTTACAGAAATAATACAAAACACCTCTGCAGATTTCACAGAGCAGCTTTTCACCTCATTACACTCAAGATAAAAATCTAATGCTCTGGAAGATTCAATATGTTGCTTAAAAGATTTTAGTAATTTTAAGAGTGGAGTCTCACCTTTTGTTAATATTTGTTTAATATGCAATTAAATTCCATTTCTATTGACCCTCAGCTGAGAATGGTGAATGGGGGAAGGGACTGTATCATATCACTGACATGCCTTCTAAATGGGAGATTTGAATTTGTAAACTCCTTCCTTCTCTACCAGATGGGAAGCAACATGCTACAAAGAATGGGTGCGTATTGAAGCTCTTTTGATTAAGATCAACAGCCAAGATTTGCTTTCAGGACTGCAGCCTCTAAGCACAAAAGAATAGGCAATATATTGTGTCTGTGTTAGCAATTCAACAGGGCTGCTTGCACAGGCAGTCAAACTTGAAAAAAAAAGAAAAAAGTTTAATTGTATTTAGTTGTCTGCCTGTCTGTCTGTTTCACTTTAAATGGGGTGAATTATTTCCACAATCCTGAGCTAACTTGCAGATGCCTGTCATTCCAGTAATATTTTTCTGTTCTCATCCCCATCTTTCTGATCAATTTATTGTCCTTCTGAAGTGCTGTTATACTCAATGTCCTCTGTACTTCAAAGGTATTTCAGATTTCAGAAGCAGCCCTGTTCTTTGAAATTGAACTCCAGTTCCCATTCGCCACCTATGTAATTGTGTAAAAAAGAAAAGCAGTAAGTCAGGACCAGGCCTTTCCAATGAAATACTGGAATATACTGAGAACAACTGCAGAAAGTCACCAAGAGAAAAGATATCTGAAATTTAGTTCTGATCATAACAGAGAAGAGCTCTGTTATGAACAAAGAGACTGAAAGTAATGGCTAATATATATTGAGGTAATCACTGAATATTGAAGAGAGTGAGTGCCCCACAAAAGAGATGTCAACAAATTGGGTAAAATGATTAATAGAAACTACATGGAAGAAGTTCCTAAAGGATAAAGGACTGCAGAATTGCTGGCAGATGCTAACAAAATAGCCTGTGCTGAAGACAACACCAAATTTTGCTGATGCAGAGGATGATGTTTATGGCTTCAGCAAGAGCTCTTCCGTGCCCTGGATGTCATGAATTTGACACACAGTAGGAATACAAAGAAAAATGTAACCGCGGAATGTTAATACCAGAAAGACCAGGACACAAATAAATTACAACTACCAAGGGACATAAATGGTAGCAAGGAAGTTTCTATGAATGTTTTTGAAGTTAGAGGGAGACCAAGGAAGTGTAAGTGCATTGCCAGATATAAAGGTAGCTTTAAGCAGCTATTTGATGCAATTAATTTAAATAAGAAAGACAAAGAGAGATAGGCTGAAACATAGAGAGAACAGGTTAAAAATATTTAGATGAGATAGGCCTATTTAGGGTCAGAGGGTTTGATGAAAGTCACTCTAGAGCATTTAAGAAAGCCTCTGAAATTTCAAGCATATTTTTGAGAACTTGAATAAGGTGTTCCCAGAGGACTTCAAGAGAAGAGACTGAAATCCACAAAGATATTAGGACAAACTACTGAACAACCAACCACAACATGCTGAATGTGTTGAAGAGGTCAAGATTTATATGTCAGAAGCCAATTCAGTCTTTTCTGTTGGCCTTTTAAGAATAGAGAAGTTTTTTTACAATGGGGCTGGTGAGGCACTGGTACAGGCAGTCCAGAGAAGTTGCAGATGCCCCCATCGCTGGAAGTGTTCAAGGCCAGATTGGATGGGGCTCTGAACAACCTGGTCTGTTGGAAGATGTCCCTGCCTATGGCAGGAAGCTTGGATCTAGATGATTGTCAAAGGGTCCCTTCTAACCCAAACAGTTCTATGGTTCTGTATTTGATGTATCTTGATGTTCACAAGATTTTCTGATACTACTGCAAATAACATTCTTGAAAGCAAGCCCAGCTGTCAAATCTTCTTCTCTCCCTGCTCAACTACGAGGTTCACCGGCTTGTTAATCACACTTGAAAGAGTTCTTGTAGTTCTGCATGTAGCAACAAAAAGGGTCACGAAATCAAATCTGACAGCAGGTTCTTCTACAATGCCACTGACTAAGAATACTCTTTTAAGACACACGAAATGCTCAAATCATTTGAAGTAATACTGCAGCAATCAAACTAATTACAGATATGTGGAAGGATTTAATCCTGATGTAAGCAACTTTCTGACAGATCATCAGGAGAGAGCACTAGCCAGCACCAGGGTGTAATACAGACTTCTCCTGAAGACAGAATAGAACGAGGATTGAAAGACATTTTATACAGAATGGAGGGAAGCCCAGCAAACATGTCTGATTTCTAGCATGTCACAGTCTGTTTTCAAAAATCTTTTATTTAAATGGATTTATACTCTTTTCTTCGTTGTTAGTTACCAGGTTAAAATGCTACATGTTCTTCTTTACCTAGAGACTTGCTCCTCTTTTCCATATATTTCAGCAATGTTGTATTACACTGTCTGTTATATAAAAATCTTCTTGGTATTTCTTCACTAATTCAGTGAAAATGGCCAAAATTATTAACTGCACATGATCAAGTGATTTGCAGGGGGGAAGAAAGAAGTCAACCTACCATGAAATATGAATGTAAGTATTCTGCTTCCTATGAAGAGTCCACTATTTCAAGATCCAAGGATACAGGATCTTTCTCATGGAAAGCCATAGATATATAATTTTTTAAGATATTTCAGCATTTTCCACGTAGCAAAATTCAGTCACAAATCATGACAAAAGTGTGCTGTAGGGAAGGAAATCCACTTTTGCAACAACAACCACTCTTCAACTGAAATCTCACTTGTTTACTTCATTTATATCTGGTCAGGGAAATTGCATACTGGATACAATGATAGAGATGCAATAAATACAGAAATTAAATTCTACTACCTTGTCCCAGAGTTACAGATCTGGTTAAAGAGGTATCCTCCTGTCCTTTGAGTTGCCTTTTAAGTTCTTCTGCAGATTCAGAATGCAGCTGCAGGAAGTCCTTAATGGCAACTGAAGCTTCCTCTTTAACAGGATTTATCATTCTCTGCAGAACTGGGATGTCTTCCTGCCGGATTCGCAAACAGAGTTTCTCCATCTCTCTCATATTGGCACGGAGTTGCTGCAAGAGTATTAAGAGTTATTTTGTAGCTTACTGTGTGAGAACACCAGACACCTTCGGTGCCTGGGAAGCACCTATGGTCTTTATGATCAAGGGAGAAGTGTTCTTGAAGCCATCCCCACCACTATTTTGATTTTCTGGCTGTCAATTTTGTACTTTAGTCACTTCTCCAAGTCAGTTTTCTTTTGGGTTTCAATTAAAGTATGTAACTAATTAATTCACTGTGTAATTGCTGAAGTTATTTCTGTTTCTCTGATCAATTTAGGCCTTTGCCAAAATATTTACACAAGTTGCAACAAGTTGCAGTAATATCCAAATAAAGTAAGTGATTGCTTCTCAAAATTTGGTTTTTTTATAATAGTAAGTGACTGTGATGATCACAGGACCTCAGAATACAGTAATTCACAATCCCCAACTACCTCAAAATGATCACTTTCATTTTGTGAAGACAACTTCAGGGATAAAGGAGAAGGATTACCTTTTGCCTTTAATTTTTTTTTTTTTCAGATGAAGGACAAATATATTTGTTGGATTGGAATATCAAATTTAATAAAACATATAAATATTTCTTCAGTTACAAGACTTTTGAGAAGGTATAAACTATTCACAACTAGCAAGAAGAGTACATGCGCAGGCATCTCCCATGAGATAAATTTCTGTCTACATCCAGATAAAAGGGGTTTTTTATTGCCTGGGCTTTTAAAATCTAAAAATGCACTCAAATTTTCTCTTCCTACAAATGAAAAGAAAAAATGTAGAGTTTAAATTATACCAGTTATTGTTTTTGGACAGAGTTTTTATCCAATTATTTTAAAAAAGACTGTAATAAAAATATATTCATTGCATTACATTCCAGTGATACAATAAAGTCTATTCTTTATTGCACTGTTTACCAATTGTTTTAAATATTCTCCTCACAACAGAACAAGACAATGGATTAACACCAGTGAGTGGTTAGAAATAGAAAGGTTTTCTTCTGGAATACAAACCAGGTACAGGTAATGCCTTAGAAAGGCAAAACTGCCTACCTAGAAAGGCAAGAACTAGATGGAACTGATTTTATTTATATACACTAGTAGAATTATTTGGTTTCAATATTTCTGGAAAAAATAGTAGAAAATATAATTAGAGAAGAAGGAAGGAAATTATTCAACATCATTATTCAATGAAGTAACATTGCACAAGCATCCAAATAAAGAACTATTGATTCATTAAAATCATGTGTCAAAATACTAAGATTAGATTAGGTTATATTGTATGCTTAAATTAAGAGTACTATTAGCCAAATTAGGCTGCATTATTCAAGACTAACCTCAGGTAAAAACACTGAGTGACAATTAAAGAAAAGGGAGATACAAAAAAAGTGACTTTGCAAGACATTGAGTTGAATTAGAAACATGGCAGCCAGTAACTTTTCTCATACATTTCTCATCTCTGTCTACCTCACTCCTCCTGTAATCTTTCCCCCGGTCTGCCCCTAAGTACTGAAAAAAGGAGAATGTCACCACTGTCATAGTGCATCATGTGCCAAAATTCTTCATTTATAGAATCTTGGAATTTCATTTAAGAAACAAAATGGGGCTATCTAGACACAACCTGAATTGACTAATTTCTGAGAAACTATATGTAGGGGACCAAGGTTTATCCTGCTGTTTTATTTCAGGAAACAAAATTATTATTATCCTGTCTTTAGCCATAATGGAAATGAGAAAAAAAAAACATATCAAACAAAACTTGTGAAACAGTGACAATAGAGTTTGGGATGAGATAATAATAGTTCCACAGCAGATCTGTGCCACTGCAGCCACAGCTGGGGCAAATTACAAGTCCTGTGCAGTGACCAACACAACACTAACTGGCTGATGGGAGTTTGTACAGATCCTGAACAGAAGCTTCAAGAGGCATGAACAGCTCACCCCAAAGAATGGCTAAATCACATCCTCACTTCCACTGCTCATTACTACCTTGCCGATCAAATATTTCTGAGCAAGAAGATGGAGGAATCAGATGATGATATTCGCCTATTTAGTGAAATTTAATTTTAGTAGCTCTTCCTTTGCTGTTTTGAAGAGAGGACTCTTGTTCCACTTACTGTCAATTAAACAGAAAGTGAATGGATTCAGCCTAGCAAGAAAGCTCAGCTCCGCTGCGAGGAGATACATCCTAGCAGCTCACCAGGGTATAACATCATAAATATTATGGGTATACAAATGAATGTGACTTCATAATAATTTTAATGGCATAGAGTTTAATTTCTGGATAGAGCTTAAAAGTATATACTCTCATCCCAACTGTTTGCACTTTTTAAAAAAAGCTTACTTAGCATGGAAGGTAATACAAAATTCTCTTTTTGTTTATGGGAACTCCTGAGTTTCAAAGTCTCCAAATGCAACTCAAAAGACATAGAATTTTTCTTTATAATAGTTGCGATTTTTATCTACAACTTCTGACCAAAGAGAATGCATGAGAGACCACAGTGACTACTCTCCCATTTATATATCCCACTAAGTTATTTGGCTTTTTTGTTTCACTACCACACAATCATCACTTCACTTCTACTCTCTGTCCCTCACACCTTAAAAAATTCTCAGCTAGGTCAAAGGAACTCTGAGTTTAAGGATATCTTTACCCTGCAGATGGCCACAGGCTGCAATAATGAGCTGATTTTACATGATCCTTCACTGATACCACAAACAATCTCCTGCAGAAATGAAGTCTTCTACACTACTCTTGATGTCCTCACAACATACCTACAGAATATGCTAGAGAGGTACCTAATCTGAAGATCATTTTAGAGATGTTACAGAAGACCTGAGCCATACAACTAAGCTTTGAAGATTTACGCAAAGAAGGAATGACCAGAAATCACCTTTTACTTGTAAACCATTTTCAGCTGACCTAGAATTCATAAAAATGAAAAATTAACATTTTTTTATGTAGCTTTCCAGGTCAGAGCAACACAGTGGAGAGGCTAAGTCTGCCTAAATGTGTTTTGCTGAACAGTCTCTTTTCATGGACTGAATACAGACTAAAGCCAGACTGTTCATGCACAGTATTTTTCCTTTTTTCTTGGTTTAATGTTTTATTTCCTCTCTAGTAACTGCAGCATTTTCCTTCCTCTCACTACAGAAATCATCAGGGCAGACCTTAGATGTTACAACAAAATACTGTAATTTCACTGAAAGTAGCTTAAACCTTGCAATAATTAACTAACTGTGTGGTACAGTCAGCATGTATGTGGGCAAAGCCTAGAAAACTGCAAATTTATTCAGGCCTTAGCATTTTAAAAAATCCGAGGACTGTCTGAGAACATTCAAAAAAACTAATATGTGATATACTATTTTCTCAATAGAGCTATTTTCTCAATATTTTTGAAAGGGTCTCTTCATGCCCTGTGCCAAGATTTATCTGTTTTCTTTGCCTTTCTTTATAGAAGTTTTTTAATGTGGCACCCAGTCACCCTAAAGCAGAGCAATAGATTTACGCTCATCTATACTTCTATTATAATTTTGACCATCATCAAAAGTACAACAGAAGTAATTATTCTGGGTAAACTGAAAATTCAGAAAAATGGCTAATTATGTGCACATGGATTAAATGTAGAATGGCTGTGCATATATTTGTCTAAAACCTGTGGCAGATGCCTTGGGTCAATATTGACTTAGGGATTCCTAATGTATTTTTACAACATCTAATTTTGAGAGCAAAGTGTGTGCTGCAGAGAACATTTGGTATCACAATAATTAATCTGATTTTTTGCAAACAAACAGATCACAAGTCCATTGGTAAACATTTAAACAGCTTACAGCAAACACATTCTACATGTCATATAATTTATTATCAAGTACTCGAGACTCCTAACTATTTAATTAAAACAAAGAGCCAGTCTGCTCTTCTTGCATGGATGCAGATTCTTATTCTGCTCTCTGGGTATCAGAATGTGAACCACTTTAGTGCATCTAGATCTGTATCCAGATCCAGAAGCAATAAGCATTAAATAAAATGTAAGAAAATTTATTTTTGCTGAAAGTGAAAACAGCAAGCTTTAGTTTCAAAACAAATATAAATGTTTCTAGAGGCAAATAAGCAGGTTTTTTATAAAAGCACTTAAAATATCTAAAAATAACATCTTAAACATAATTATCTTTTCTCTAATTATTGACAGATTTTGTCTTGCTAAAGAAATTATGCTGATAATTATAAGGCACAAGAGAAGCCTTTCCCACAATTCAAATGTGAAAACAGATTAGAGAACAGACATAAGCAAACACATGCTTACTACACCACACCTGTTAAAATGCCATTGTTTTAACAGAACTTCCACCTTTGGAAGACTTTGATTATGAGGAATAAACTTACATTCAAATTTCAAAAGTATGTGGTGAAAAATCAAAATAAACTTTCAAACATACAATTAACAGAAAAATCAACTGGATTTCATGTGTAATTTCTTATCATTTATACTAAACAAAAAGCTCATTAACATCTTTCATTCCTCAAAAAAGACAGAACTGCAGCCCTGCCTACCATCTAATTCTGTTGTTCAATCAGGATTAAGTTCTTCTTTCTGAGGTGAGTTGTTTTTGGGTTTTTTTTTAAGTTTTAGTCCAGTCTAATTTCCCACAAGAGTCAGTAAGGCACTGAAACAAACATGGGAATTTACAGTATTAGAATTGTGAGATGCAGTGGTTTAGGACTGTGCTACCTGTGCTGGCAAATCCTGCTTATGTACATGCAGAGTAGGTCACTTAGAGTAGCAAAGACAGGTCCCTCCTCTGAACAACATCTAGGAAACCAACACAAGATGCCTCTCCTGGCCAGCACACATCTATCCCCAGAATAGTGGCAGTACAGCTGTTATAGCCACTAGATGCTATACCTGCCTCAGCAAACTTTGTGCTGCAGATCTGGTCTTTGTGTTCTTCTTTGGCTGTGTGCTATTTAGCTGATGTTTGGCTGAGCTTCTTGCATCATTTTCACCAAGACACAGGTATTTTTAGAAACAGGGTAAGATTCCCTGGGTGCTGAGTTATGGATGACTATGCCTGAAGTCACTGAGATGACGGCCATGCTGACAAATGTGCTGGTATTTCCTCCTTGATGATATCATCCATTTAACAACAGATGTGCACAACAAACAAGTAGTCCAGATGTTCTCTGTGTCTGAAATCATGGTTTAAAATTAGCAGTACCCCTTATTGCAATGCCTGTCTTTTAATTTAACAACGTAAGAGGATAGTTTGCAAAAGATCAGAGTCTTCAAACTGTTGCTTCTTCAAGAATATAGAAATATTTCTGACTGTATTTGCCTTATAGGACTCAATTAGGAAATTCCTATCATTTAAATGAAGTAAAGCAAAACTGTGCGCTTGTCAACCCACCTGTCAAATATGTCTGTCTGAAGGTCCATCCTTGAGGTAACCAGAGCTATGTATGTAATTTAACCCCATCAGTAGCACAGCCATTTTTATATCCTTACCTGAACCGTTCGTCCTGCATTGATGTGCTCTTCGTGCAATCTATCCCACAGCCTGCATCTCTGATACTAAAACAGAGGACAAAGACTCCTTAAAATTGCTATTTTTACCAACTGGATATACAGAAAAAAAGCCACCTTTGGTAAACGATCACTTTAATTTTCCAAAACTGACAGTAAAGAAGTCAAGTAATAAACAATTCCACCACAACATTAGAGAGGCAAATAGCAATGTCTTTAGTGAAAAATTTTGTACAATGTATTTTACTGAATTACAGATAACCAGGGTTTCAGCATTAGTTTTCACCATCCAAGTGATACTGGATCCTGACACTGCTGTGGCATAAATCACTTGGTGGGCAGTAGAACAAATGGCAGAAGGAGGAAAAAGGAGGGGAGTAGTGGATAAGCAGTACAGGTCATATAGGACAACAAGGTGTCTGATACTACTGACAAAGAAAATGGCATTCATTACACAACCCTACTGTCTACATTTACACTTAACATTTCTATATAGTTACAAACACAGCTACAAGAACCACCAGGCCAGATCTGGCACCTCCATGAGGCTCCACTAACTTCAGTGAGAAACTATCCATACAGTACTTCCCACAGGACAGAGACCAAACTAATTATTACATCAGCAGAGAGCATGTTTGGCAAAAGAACTGCATGTTATCACCTATCAAGCATCATTAAATTAAATCAGTCCTTGCTATAGGCAGTTGACACAAATATACAGACTTTATAATGAAAAAGAGTAGTAAAATAATAGAAGCAGAAATTGTGATTCCTGGAATGTGTGCTGAAACTATCAAAGAATGCATTTACAATATGAGAAAATATTCAAATATTTATTTAATTGTTTAAATAACAAGACAAAATATTAACCATTATTTATAAGGTATTTTTATGTAAAATTTAATTCTTCAATTTATTAATACGCTTTTTTACCAATTAAAAACATTATCTACAGCCTATACCTTTCCATAATTGTTTTCGTAATTTTAGATGCCACAGCAATAAGGATCAAAAGTTACTCAGCTTCCTAAAATACAATGAGAAATCTAGAGTTACTACTTATTTTCAGAGCAAGAAGTTCTTTTAAGTTAGTACTTTGTAGTGCTACGGAAGATAAAAAGTTTAGTGTTCAACGAAGTCAGATTAACATCACTTTTCTAGGAAACTGAATAATAACAACCTCTGAATAAATTGTTACACCATTAAAATTACTGCCAGCGTGCTTCAAATTAAATGGACAAAAAGCCCTGTATCAACAATAGATCTTCCAATTGAGTCACCTTTGAAAGAGTACTGAAACAGGAATTTCTGAGGTTTTAACAGAAGAGGTTTAGGGAAAAATACCTATTTGATTTCAACTGACCGTAATATATTTTCAAAAAAACTATTAATAAAAAATCCTGTTAGCCAGTTAAGAAGAACTCCTCAGGAAACCTCCACTGCTCTTCATAAGTTCTACTAGAAATGCTCATCACATTCATCTGCTTTATAGATTTAGAGGTTTTATTACTTTGCTTCAAATTTCGGAATATGCTAGTGATGAGCCCAAAGAGTCAAATGATTTAACACACCCAGAGCAACGACATTCACGTGGTCAGAGAATTCCTCCTTGTTGACTTTGTCATCCAACACAAACTAGGCCATACTCCTGGACCATGTTCACCCTGGGGGCCTCAGGGATAATAAGGATTGAGAAGAGATGGTATTAACATTATTTACTGGGGCAGTTGGGGCTGTTCATCCTGGAGAAGGTTGTGTGGAGACCTCATTTCAACCTTCCAGTACCTGAAGGGGGCCTACCAGGAAGCTGGAGAGGGACTCTTCATCAGGAACTGCAGTGATAGGACAAGGAATAATAGGTACAAATTGAAAGACAGGAAATTTAAGTTAGAGATTAGGAAGGAATTTTTTGTTGTGAGGGCGGTGAGACATTGGAACAGGCTGCCCAGGGAGGCAGTGGATGCCACATCCCTGGCAGTGATCAAAGCCAGTTTGAATAAGGCCTTGAGCTTAGCGAGAGGTGCTCCTGCCCATGGCAGTGGGTTGGGACTAGATGATCTCTAAGGTCCATTCCAACCCCTTAACATTCTATGACTTTACCATGAACAAATACATGTAAAACTAAGGGAGGTCCATGAAGTAAAAACATCTATGGAACCCTAACCTGTTATGTCAGCTCCAGAGGAGGGTCACAAAAATGGTCCAAGAGTTGGAACAACTCTCCTGTGAAGAAAGCCTGAGAAAGTTGGAAGCTTGAAGAAGGGTCTTGAGAGACTCTATTGCAGCCTTCCCATAAATAAAGAGGGCTTAGAAGAAAGGCAGAGACTTTTTACTAAGGCCTGTAGTGACAGCATAAGGGGCAATGCTTTTAAATATTTAGAGGATCAGTTGAGACTGGACAGAAGAAATTGTTTTATAATGAGGGTGGCAAGGTACTAGAACAGGCTGGCCAGAGAATCTGTGGATGCCCCAACCCTGGAAGTGTTCAAGCCTAGGCTTTGAGCAACCTGATCTAATGGAATGTGTTCCCACCCCATGGCAGGGGGGTTGGACTAGATGACCTGTAAAGCTTCTCTTCTAACCCATATCACTCATTTCTGTGATATCTAATCATAATTGTGCTATAGCCAAATAGTTTTGTATTCTGCAACAGAAATATAAAACATTAGGTTACTCTTAGACACTCAATCTCTTTTGCTCTCTGTCCCTTCTCTTGAGAGCCCTCTCTAGAAAGAAACTTTCATAATTGTGCTTTGGATCCCTTCCATCTCTCCTTGAAAGTACTCAGTGGACATGGAGAGAACTCAAAAGTTTGTCATAGCAGCACCTGCTAAAAGCTCTTCAGTAAATGTCTTATACAAATGTATACGCTCAGATAAGACTACAGTAAGACTCAGACACCCTCAATTCTCATTTTGTATCACCTTTGCATATCTTCCCACCACAACAATGGTCCCCAGCCAAAGGTAGAAAGTGTTTCACACAACATCCTTTGGCACAGTCACAAGAAATGAATTTAAAATTGAAAGCAAGAGAGAAAAAGTCTTAGAGCACTTTTTTTCCCTGAAAGGATTGTTGCATATGACCAACAAAGTTTAGGGCAGTAAGCCAAACAAAATTTCCACCTTCCTGTACCACCAAGACAACTGCTGTTATCTAACAGAGATTTACAGAAAGCTGTAACTCTTTTGGATACACATGCATTTTATTCCCTCCTGGAGTGAAAGGCCATCCAATCCATGGAATGTGGTTTAGAAAGCAAGAATTTTCATGGAGAAAACATGGAAAGAAGAGAAGAAGTACAGAGAACCGATTTCTCACGGATATAGCTTTTAAGTCTTCCAAAACTGTCATACAGAAAGTTGGACTCTCAAATAGCTGAGGAGCAATGATGATGAATTTATGGTAGCCACTTCCTCTGAAAAGGTGTATTCAAGGTCAAATTTCATTATATATTGATTTTATAGTTTCTTCAAACAGTGATTTAAGAGATGAATTGTTTGGACCATCTCTGGAACCCAAGGTTTAAATCAATATTCATGAAATGAGGTTAGAGATATTGCCTTCATCATAAGTAAATAATGTTGCTGCTCTAAGCAATTTGACATAATTAGTGATTTTTGCTTAAAAGTAACCTGTAAAATAAACAGGATCAGATTCTACAAAATTATCCTTTTACCTCTAGGGATGTTTGGTTCACATGTCTGAAAGTTAATTTTACAAAAAGTATTTAAGAGAAAATCATCATGACAGCTCACAAAGTATTGTAACACATTCATTATAGCTAAAATGCATGTAAAAGATATAAAATGCAGATTATCACGGAAGTATTTTAACCAAACTATTGATAACATTGACGTTTACCGCAAACATAAATGCCTTTGTGCACACAATTACAAGGCAATACAAAGCTTCCATTTTTAGCCAAATTTGAATTATAGCATTTTGTCATCAATTTCTCATCAAAATCTCTACATAATCTTTCAGCACGACTGCTTCTATACTGTAAAAAGAACTACATTAGTAAAAAGTGAACACTAACCTTCTCAATATTTATTTGGTGTTTTCTTAACCTTTCCAAATCTGTTGGAATTGCCACTTTAATGAATTTCTGAATTGCAGGTTCAATTCTGCGGAGTTTAACTTTTTCCTCATCTTCAGACATCCTAAAAGCAGCTCTCAAGTCAGGAGTTGTCCAGTATACCTTCACCAAGGTAAAAACCCCTAAAAACCCAAAAAATTAAACAAGAAGGAGTAAATTTGAATCACTTTTTAAAGAAATCAAAGTAAGATAAATCAGTCTTTCCAATAATCAATACCCTCCAAAACTCCAATTAAGCAGTATTAATACTTAATATCTGGATACTGTATTTGCATTTAAATGTATTATTTCCACTTATTTGCAGGCTTTGGGGATCATTTTTCATAGATAACACTAATAAGAAAAAAATCAGCTATGTTTTTAAGGCAGAGGCAAACATGCTTTACAGCATAATGATACACAAAAAACATCCAGTTAGATACTTTGATGGATCAGAGCTCATGTTTTGCGAATTCACTTCCAGAATCATCTGAAAAATTGTAAAACATGTCCTGAAAAGACACCAGAATAAAATTAATTTTGGAATTCCATTTCCTGGAAATGTTAAGGGCTCCTGAATGTAGACTTGTGCTCCAAACTGCAGATGTCTACTACTAAAAATGACTAAGGCATCACCTAGCAAGGGCAGGTATAAACAGGATGCTGAAATATTTGCAGGACCAGTAGTTACATAAGCAGCCTGAATTCTGTTCCCTGCATATCCATAAACCATAATTTTTTATTTTCCTTTCTCTAAAAGAGAGATGTGAAGTATGGTATGTAATAGCATTTATCTACAGAGCACAGGAGTAACGTAAAGGAATTCCATTATGCTGAATGCACACAAGGGAAAAGAAGACATATATGAGAAAGTTTTATCACGAGTATCCGTAAAAAGACTTGTGCTAACTTGGTTATATGGAAGTACCTGAACTATATCAGCAACTGTATCAGAGAGCTTTCCCCGATCTTCCTCTTTCAGTAACAAAACCAACCTAAAGTAATTAACCCAGCACAATCCTCCTGGTACAGCCGAGGCACGGCACAATGTCACAGGTTAAAAAACATTCCTGTTTTTCACACAGTCAAACATATTACCAACAGTGAAATTAGACATTACTTTTCTCACATCTACCTATGGTGTGAAAATGCAGAGGGAGGGTGCTGATGTTTTTCTCAGACCTGTGATTCCTGCAGGCAGAGTGAGCATGAGGGCAGACACCAGTTGATGGCACTGGGTCTCTGACTGAGCTGCTCAGTGTTCAGCCCCATCCCTCTCATGCAGGCTGCAGGGAGCACGCATACAAACCTGCTCCAAATTCAAAGGAGCCAAGGGGGAAGCATCTTCCAGCAAGAAACGGAAAGCACTTCTGGTACAGAGAGGAAGACGGTTGCAAATAAAACCATGCTGCATTTTTCAGAACAGAGTGCTAACAGAAGACTCTCCTCCTTTATCTATCCCACCCAACAAAGAAATAGAAAACTGTAGAAAATGGAATGTTTACTGAGAGTAGACCATATTAGGGGAAGTCTAAGGTTTCAATGACACATCTTTTCCTTTTTTAGAACCTCAGAAAGAAATTATTTCATCAACCGACTTTGCAGTCATTGCTACATCATTCCCACTTCAAATTATAAAGACACACTACGAAGCAGTCTTACAAATCCCCTTCTAACCCAAGGCATTTAATATTAACAGTCCTTCACACAAACCTCCAAATAAACATGCAGTGGGTGGGTGACCTCACATTATTCAGGTTGCAAAAAGAGCTTTAATCCTTTTGTATTGATTTACCCTTTTCACCATTCTAAAAACAGTAGTTTAAATGCAATATGATAAAAAATGCATTCTATTGTAGCTTGGTCACTACAGTCCCTAACATTTGAAAGAGGCACTCATATATCACAGCTGAAATCTATTTTGAGTCTAGAACTAATTTTTTTTTTTGTAATGACCAAAAGATAAAATGCACCAATACTCCAAACTGCAATTCTTCGTCTTCAAACACACATTTAATTTCCTGACAGCATATGCACTAATCCATCAGTTTATGAGCTAGAATTAATTAAAAATTGGTTCCCTAAAGGTATTTAATAGCTATGTCATAATTTTTTTTAATACTGAATCATCTTGAAGAAGCGATGACACAAATTCTTCAAGCTTATAACACAACATGAACTCACAGAAACACACAGCCCATTCTGTCTTAGACGAAATACAGCAGAGACTAAGCCAAATCCATCATATCTTTGTCCTTAACCTATCATGACATCTAGCGATTGATAAGAGCCAAAACTGATAGTTTAGATGACTTACAATCTGGAGCACTGTGAAAGCAGAGTTAAGGTAAACAATGGCAATGTGCCTTGAGTAGATGATCTGAATCTGAATTTTGAAGACTTGGCTGCATGCAGGGCTCTGGGTAGTCATTTTCTTCTCCTTAAGAATTCCCAGACAGTAAAGTAACTCCCATGACAGTGACTACCAATCTCTTAAAGACACTGCTGACTAAAAGTTACTGTGCAGCAAGTTTGAAAAACTAAGAAATATAAGAGCTCCTTACATTCCCATCAGGTATCCTGCCTTATTTTCTCAAACAGTATAGTAGCTTCTGCAACAAAAATTCTAAGCCATAAATTATTAATGCAATGTCTTACTTTTTTAAAAGTTTCATATAATACTACCATTAAATCAATAAAATTAACATGCATTTCTGCTTGTTGCTGATGCAATTTCAAGAAAACCTTGCATACTTTATTTGACTTGTGTTCTCCTAAGCATAACTTTAACAATTAATTTCTGAAGTAATAATGCCTGTTCTTTCAGTAATCTGAAAGACGTAACAGGACAGTTTAGGTTTGCAGGGATTTTCACATGCCATCCAGTACAAGCTGAATTAGATGTCATTGCACAAGCCCTTGTCCAGTCAAGTTCTAACATCTCCATGGATGGACACTCTACACACTCACTAGACCCCTCTTTTAGTGTTTGACTATTGGCCAGGCTAAAAACAAACAAACAAAACAAAACCATGACCACAAAGTCTGTCCTTGTAGCTAAACTAGCTTGTGTCCATTGTGCCTCATCCCATTGTCATGCACCTCCAAGAGCAGCCCGGCTCTACAGCTTCTACCCACAGCAGTAAGATCTCCCCTCCCTTCACCCCCTCTTAAGGCTGAAAAAGCCCACCTCTGTTTCTTCTTGAATGTCAAGTGCTTCAGCCCTCTAACCAGCCTGTGGTCCATCACAACACACAGGTCCTTTTCTGCAAGGTGGCTCTCCATCAAGTCTTCCCAACCTGTTCTAGGTGCAGGGCGTTCTTATTGCCTCTGCTGGAATTTTTGAGGTTTCTGTCTGCCCATTTTTCCATCCCTCTGAGTAGCAGCCCTGTCCAGCCTACCAGCCACTCTCCTCAGACAAGTGAAAACACTGCACTCAACTTCAGCTTCTTAGGAAGGTGATTTTGCCTCTGTCCTTGGATCTCAATATCAGGGACTGAAGTAACACTTATACAGAAGTGATCAAGACCCAGATGCAGCGTAACTTTCCGTCAACTATGTCAATAAAAAAGACATATCCAAAGCATGCTGTAGCAGCACTTATCACTTAGTTCCAGTCAACCAGAGGTAAAATTCCGCCCATGTATAGTTACATATTAGTTACTTGTTATTATGAGTTTCAGAAAATGCTGCTAACACATATCAAATGTTAGCACTAGTGAACTTTTGTTAAACTGCCTAGTGCTCTCCATTCAAAAGCTGTACAACAATGCACAACAAACCTCAGGAATTCTGCTTGCCCAGGGAAACACAATGTAACTCTGATTTGATCTGAATTTACTCACAACACTTTAGACAACCACCACCACTAGAAGAAGTATTTCCAGCATAAATGCCTTGGTGATAAGGGTTGAAAGGCCAAAAGGTTTTTCCCTGTAAATAAAATTAATTAGAATATAAGGATGTGCAACAGCTTTCTCCCTAAGGTGACCTGAAAGATTTCCTAGAGTGGTACTGGCCCCAAAATTGCAGGGACAATACACTGCTGCTAACTTGGCTAATGCCTGTAGCTAGTGAGGAACTAACGCCTGTAGCTAGTGAGCTAGTGCCTGAGCTAGTGCCTCCTGTGGCAGGCTACAGCCAAACTGCACTTTAGGACTAAATTACCTCTCTCCTTTTGTCTGTAAAATGAATCAAAGAAAAATAGTTTTGTTAGGCTGAAATAAGGCACAGTCACCAGCCCCAGCGAGTTCACAAAGTAACATGAAACTGCTTTGTGGGATAAACGGCCACATGTGTGGGATCTCCCACAGAACACCCAGAAGCTGTGCGCATCAAGCTGTGGTTTCCAGCAGATCTGTGCACTTGTGGATCAGCTGGGAACATGGACTTGATCCAGGCAAGGCAAGGCACGGCAAGGGCACACGACTGCATTTTGAGAAATCAGAGCAGACAACAGGCATACTGTCCCAGATTTACATGTTTAGCCAGCTGCAAAGCACAGAAAATACCTAATGACTAACATGTGAACACCTTTTGCACAAAGCCAAACCGGTGGAGCGAGTCTGTAGTGGGCTGACGCCTGCCACAAGAGGCTGCAACAGTTCAACCTGCAACCAGGGCCCCAATACCGAGATTTTAGTATTAATAGAACTACACCTCTAGTCTCACCCCAGAACCATTAGGCTGGAAAAGACCTTTGAGATCATAGAGTACAGCCTACCAACACCCCCCTGTCAACTAGATCAGGGCACTAAGAGCCACGGCCAGTCTTTCCCTAAACACCTCTGGAGACAGCGACTCCACCACCTTCCTGTGCAGCCCATTCCAATGTCTAATCAAGCCTTTTGTGAAGAAATTTTTCCTGCTGTCCAACCTAAACCTCCCCTGGCGCAGCTTAAGACCAACAGGTTCCTGAGGCCTACCCTGCCCGTAGCAAAAGGTGAGGGGTGTGTGCAGAGAGCAGAAGCATAAAAATTAAAGGCAGGCTTTAAGTCTTATATAAAAGCTTCAACCGGACTAAACTAGTTCTTTTTTCCGGACTTACGGTTTTAAAAGCCTGGACAATGCCAGGCTAAACAATTCGCCACGCTGCAAAGAATAAATAAACAAGTAAATAAAGACACAAGGCAATCCAAGCTGGTGTGACAAGTTCTGTCCCGGATCAGCTCCCCACGACCTAACGGCGGGCGGATCTCGGGCCCAGCCGCTGCTGGGAGCACCCTGGGCTGGGCAGCCCAAGCCCCTCCGCCGGGCAGGGGCGGCAGCGGTTCGAGCCTCCGCCGCTCTGCCACCGGCC
>VZTX01023834.1:785528-839487 GCA_013400915.1 Pardalotus punctatus
GAAGGGGCCGGAGAGGAGGAGGAGGAGGATGAGAAGGAGGCGGAGAAGCTGTCCTGCCCAGGGAGGGAGTCCCGGGAGTCTGGGATAGGGGCTTGGAGGGAGGGAAAATTTAAATTTATTCTTTTAAAAGAGAACCAAAGATTACCGACAAAATTTTAAGAACTTTTCATAGAATCGTAAAATATTCTCAGCTGGAAGGGACCCACAAGGGTCATCGAGTCCAGCTCCCGGCCTTGCACAGGACATCCCCAAGATCACGCCATGGTGCTTGAGAGGGATGTCCAGACATTTCTTGAACTCTGTCATGTTTGGTGCTGACACACTTCCCTGGGGAGCTGTTCCAGTGCCCAGCCACTCTCCGGCTGGGGCTTCTCCTGATATCCAACCTAAACCTCCCCTGCCACAACTTCAGGCCATTCGCTCAGCATGTTTTGAAAATTAATTTGAAAATAAATGTAACCTGTTTGTACCTGACACACTGATCATCGGATCCTCCTCCAGCACCACGTCCGCCGGCTGGCAAAGCATCTGCTCCCTGTGCCCATACCTGTGGGACAGGTGGAGCAGAACCTCCGAGGGCAACCTGCTATCACTTCTGATCAATTTATCGCCTCTGAATAGAAGTGTAAAACTGCCTGGCTATCTGGCAATATCTGTAGAGCAACTATTACATCAATATTAGACCATTTTAAAATTAAACGTTAATAACTTGAGATCTCCAGAGGAACAAATATGAATGTATGTTGATTGTGAAGTTCTAAATAGGATTTATGTTATCTGTTCATCTGTTGTTCCATGACTTTTTGGCCAGTTCCAATCTAATTTGGAGGAAATCATTACGGTCCTATAAGTTTTGTGGAAATTGATATGTCACAGAGGAAATAAACCTGTATTTGTTTCCTCGGTGAAGGAACAGTAAGCAAAAATCTCAGCTCTTACACATTCTTGTTAGCAACAGCCAGACAATCGGTGTGTATATATTAACCATCCACTTTACATATACATGGTTCCAGACTGCTAGTTGGGATTTTCAGAGACCTAATGGAGAATAAATTTTAGTTATAATAAGGGCTATTTAGGGGCTGAAGAATCCAAATAAACAGAACCCCGTGCCTTCATTAGTTCTGTTGTTCACAGTACAGTTTCTGGAATGTCAATGGCATACTGGGGAATGCCAGAGTACTAAAAAAAAAAGGCTTACATTGGACATCTATTTAAAAATGTTAGGGAGGATGACACAGGCTAGCCTAGCATAGACAGTTTGACCCAGATTATGAGCAGAATCATGGAAGTGCTGACCTTGGATACAGCCATTAAATACCAATAATTAAATACCAGTCAACCCACTTTTATGAAAAATATTTGATTAAATGTGTTTGAATTCAAGTTTGGTTGATAAAGGTGCTAATGCGGATGTAATAGCTTCCATCTGATACAAAGCAGTATGCTATTCTCATAAATACAATTAGGAATGCAAATTCTGTGTAGTTCACAGAATCATGTAAGTACAGAATGGGTCAGCTTGGGAGTGACCACAGTGGGTAATCTAGTCCAACTTCTCTGCTCAAGCAGGGTTATCCTAGAGCACATGGCACAGGACTGTGTCCAGGTGGTTCTTGAATATCTCCAGTGAGGGAGACTCTACAAGCTCTCCGGGCAATCTGTTCCAGTGCTCAATCACGTGCACGGTAAAGAAGTTTTTTGTCATGTTCAGGTGGAACTTCCTGTGCCCATCAGTTTGTGCCTGTTGTCTCTTGTCCTACTGCTTGGCACCACCTGGAAGAGCCTGGCTCCATCCTCTTGACACCCTCCCTTCAGACACTTGTAGAAATTGAGGAGGTCCTTCTCAGTTGTCTCTTCTCAAGGCTGAACATGCCCAGCTGCCTCAGTCTTTCCTCATAGTAAGTGATAATAAGTTCATAATAAGTGAGTCAGGTGACAGTTCTTGAGAGGAGTAATTCTAAGTGAAGATTTGTCATTTGGTTGTCTTGGTGTTATTTTGGGTGCTATTAGAAATTACCAGGACAAAAATGCCAGATGATTACTTTGCTCTTATAAATAGAGGTAAGGGCAATTCACCCAGATGAATTCCTTCGAATTGCTTTGTAAGCTCTTCTCACTTGCAAAAATACTCCTCTGAAGCCAGTCAAACTGGAGGTCATGTGTTCAAGATAAAGCCTTAAAGGCACACCTGGAATCTGAGGGACAATGACTGGCATGAGACAGGGCTAAGGAGGACCTGGACATAATCAGCTAAACATGAGCTCTCAGAACAAAGCTTTTGGTAACTACTGCTCTGAAGCAAAACCAGAGGAACATCAAATGCAACTGGAATGAATGTTCCCCATCTGTAGGACTGATGAAACCATTGTCAAAATAATGCATTCAGTTTGGGCATTAACACTTCAAAGGGATGTTAAACATTGAAAAGCGTCCATGAGAAAGTTATGAAAGGTGTGGAATATGTGCATTAACGTGAGATATTTTAAAAGTATAATCCAATACAAGTGAGGAGGTACTTTTGTCATAGGCATAGTAGTACTTGTCTAAGTAGAGTACTTAGAGATTTTTGAGAGAAGTGTTGGTTTTCAGAAAATTACAAATTCTGAGAGCAAAACTAGAATAAAAATGAGGCTAGAGATATGGCATATCTTAATTTGTTATAGGATCGAATTGTCTGTGAGACTGTTTTGAAACAATGCAAAATTGTCAATAAAAAATGGAGATTTTTTTCCAAAGATACACATACACAGCAGAATACATTGGTCCAATATGGAAGTGGCACAACCACAAGGTTATACTCAGCCTTTCCTTTCCTTAAACTTGATGGCTCCAGAAAAAGACCAAGAAATCTACTTGTATAGCAGCAAAAGGAGGAACAGGATCACAATATTTCCAAAAGGAAAGATTTTTGTGTGTGAGTTCTAACAGGCAACCTCTGAAGAACTCCTGACACATTTCATTGTGAACATGACGTTCATGCCTGACTGTCCAGTTCTGCTACCAGTGCTAATGTGGTCTTCCAGACAACCCAGCAGTGACTTCAGAGAAGTCCAAATCTCCTCGAGCTAAAAATGACAATGCAAAATGCTATGTCACTCATGTAAAGATCATCAAAGGAACAAGAGTTCCACCTTCAGGTCTGGGAAAATACTACCTCTGATGGCAAAAGATATCTCAGGGAAAAAAAAAGGTGTAGATGGAGTTGGACTTCCTGAATTACAGACAGACTCAGACTCATATTGCAAGTCAGTGATCAATTCTGACTGGTCTCTTACAGATCTGATGAATGTGTGCATCCCTATACATTTATCAAACTGTTCGGTATTACCAATACATAATGTAGGAGAAAATAATGGAGACTCCTAGAAAGGCACAGAACCGTTGTACATCTACTAAGGAAGACCTTCCAGCAGTTTCTTTTTCTGCATGAGATCATTCGTAGTTTTCAGATACATGGGTTCAGAACGAGGACCCAGATGTGCAATTGATTTAATATGCGTAGCTCTATTCTCAGCGTTCTTTCATCACACACAGACTCTCAGATAACTCATGCTAGGGATATTTCAGTGAGTGTTGCTCAATAGACACAGAACTTCCAAGATGCTTACATTATGTTCCCAAAGATGTATCTTTTTCCAGTAGAGCATTTCAAAATTCTGTTGCCTTTTTCAATGCATTATTATTACAGATACACTGATTTCACTGTCAAATGGCTTGTGCTGGCAAGAGCCATTCACAAAGTTTCCACTGTGTCATGGAAAACAGCCCTTACTGTGTTACAGTGAACATTATTCTCTCTCACAGTCTTTCAAGAGCACATGGTTGTTTTTTTTTTTAAATGAGATCTCCTTTTAACATACATCCCTGGAAAAAAATCAAACTCTTTCCATTATTCTTGACTGAGGGGTGTTCTCTGGAATGTGGCAGTGCTTTATGGAACCATATTCTTGATGTAAGCTAAATACTGGGGGTTAATTTGGGGGGTAAATTATTTCTTATTGTTGGCAAAAGTTGTGCTATAGTTACTAGTTTGACAGTTACTAGAATTGTGATCCAAAGCCCTTTTAGTGTAATTTGTAGCAAAATCAGCTCAGATTTGGTTGAGGATCATTTGTATAGTATTGCAGAAAGTAAGGCTCTCAAATGGGAGTGAAACTGAACAGGTTTATTATACATTAACACATTTGTGGTAGAAGTAATACTGAATATGGTGTAAAAGTAGGAGAAAAAGAAATGAGGGAAAAACATCAAGGATGTAAAGCTGAAGGGTATCAACTCAGTTGTCAAGTCAGGCAGACTTTTTCATTACCTCACAGACAGTGCTGTTTATGCATTGAAACTGTGAAGTGCTCAACTTCTGTGACACTAGAGTGGAGATACTGCATAAACAGATATGCAAAGAGACTTGATTCCATAGTAAGAATTCTTTTTATAAATAATCTTTGAATCTTATTCTATTTTCATTTAGTATGGCAGCAACACTGTGAAGTCCTGAGTTCACTCTTGTAGAGATAAATCTTCTTTAAAGTTTTGTCTCAGAGAATGAAAGCCTCTGAAGTGTATTTTACTTTAAAATGTAGTTGAAAATTTGGTTTTCTTGATAAGTACTTTGGGATACATGTTCAGCTAGCTATGTGGAGAATTAGCAGTGCAAGTCCCATTAGTGCTAAAGCTCCTACTAATTCCCTGCACATCATACTGAATATTTACATCTTTGTTTAGTATTTAGATGAATCATGATAATATTGCTTTCTATTATAGATTTATAGAAAACCGTTACAGTTGTTTCCTTTTTAGTATTATAGAAATAATACTAAAAAGGAAAACAAATATGTAATAAGGACCATTTGTAGTTAAAGATGTTTAATTCTATTTAAAAGATAGTATAATTACAGTTTGAATTAAACCCTAGATTGTGACTAAAATGGCTTAATTTCATACCTTGGAAATAGTAGATTGGATTAAAGTTCTGTGGGGACTGTGAATGTAGATTATTTCTTTGTGTGCCAAAGCTGAGTTTTAGAGAAGCTTAAGAGGGGCATCAGCTTAATGCTTGGGTGGTACAGAGAGTGAGTTGTATTAGCAGTTTTACATCCGGTGGCAAATGTCCACAGGATGGGTTTGAATCGTTTATGAATGGTTGTCTTCTACATCAGCTGCAGAGACGTAAAATACTGGGAAAACAAAGGAACTCTAATTGTTGTGTAACTGTTAGCAATATTACACATTGATTGCACACTCTGAGGAACATGATTGGATCTTATTTTCAGTCTATCTGACTGCTTCATGCTGAGGGTCATCTCTGAGCTAGACAGCCATCCCAAAGCAAACAGGATGGGGGTGATGAACATAAAATATCTTTTATGAGCCCGAGGCCTCAAAATAAACCAAGACAACACTTCTATGGAGCCAAGTGCTAGTTATCTTCCTTTTGCAAGTAGTTTCTTGGGTTTCTTAGTTGGTTCTCTTAATTGAAATTTTTGATGCGACTATGATTATCATATGGTTTTATTGTGCGTTTTACTGTTCCACTGCTAGAGGAATTATTACTGACTTGTCCAGTGTCTTGCTTTGTCCAGAAGAGAACTATGGCTCAACAGAAATAGTTGTCAACGTTTTCCCAAGCAATACACCAAAAAAATTGGAGGGAGAGAGGATCCAGCACCTCAGGAGATTACCACTGTTATTCTTCTTGATTTCTCTGTTGAAAAATAATCAGGGTCCCTTCACTAGACCCCTTTACTCCTCAACATCAGGCCTTAGAAGAAAATGGGGAATCTGCCAATACTTTCACTTCTAGTATTGGAAAATTTAGAGGTAAGGCCAGGACAAACTTGATGTGGAGGGTGTCTAGGTACGGAGCTGACAGAAGCAGGCCAGAAGTGATGCAGTTCCTGCATGAGAGCAGAAGACACCTGATCTGTGTGGCAAAAGGACTACAGTGAAGGTAGGAGTGAATTCAGATTCAATTTGTTTGTCTGGGAAGTCTAGCAGACATGTGGGAGGAAAGTAGTTCAAGACAAAGTGAGCATTAACATTTTATACTGGTGTGTTTTTAATCTAATGCTGTGTGGGTCAAACTTCTGTTTTGGGGTTGTGAGTCAGGGGTTTGTCAAATTAGAGTTCGGCCATCCTAAAGATGATTCTTAGCTCTTTAGTGAATTGGATGAAAGTTTGCCAGGAATTTAAAAGTGCCTCGTGTTTCTCAGGACTGTTTCAGAGCTGATGACTGACGTGATTTCCTGTGACTAGTTGAACCTCAGTCTTAGTGTTCAGGTTAATGGACTCACAGCAGAACTAGATGTTCAGATGCAATAAACAAGATTCCTGTAGACTGCTTTAGGCTCCAATTACTCTGTAAGGTTTATGTCAACACATACATTTCTGCCATTTCAGGAATACCTTCAAAATATATTTCAGGATAACAAGTTAGTCCTTCATGAACTCCCTCACTGTAACCCTCTGTCCTCTATGACTTTCCTTCCAGGATTGCAAGCATGGAGCATGAAGAACTCTCCCACCAACTGATGCTCTTCATGCAACACCCAGCTCTCTACCAGTGGTGGGTCCTAGGAAAAAGGCTGCATGCAGATACAAGTGGAGGAGCAGTAAAGTGACTTGTGTTTCCTGTGGAAGTCTGTCTTCACAGGTAGTTCTGCAAAGAAAGAACATAAGTGGGATGGTAGTTTGGCTCTGCATCCTTTGGATAAGGAAGGAGGTTTTCAGGGAGCAGTAGGATGAGCTTGCTGATTGGAATGCTGGGATCTGCCATCTTCCAGCCCACACCCTACATGTGTTTCTTGTTATTAATAGCCTTGTTCTTTACATTGCCACCCTCAGAGTACTCTGCCACTAGTCTTTTCTCTCTGTCCTTCTTGTTCCTTCTCCAGCTCTGTTACCCTGTGTATGACTCATCCCAACAGCTTTTCCTTCTTTTCCACTGTCCCAATGCCCTGGGTCTATACTGCTCTACAGCAGACCTAGAAACACTACAGCAGGGCTAAAAGCATTCGTAACAATACATAACAAGGACAGTACTGTAAGGACAGGAGGTGTCAAAGATGCAATTTCACCACCACTCTTAACAGGGTGCTGTCTTCAGTAGTTTTATTCTGTCCACTCACTTGTTGAAACAACTTCCAAAGACCAGGCAAGCTGCAAGAAATAGTAACATTTCAAAGGAAAATGGCATGAAAAGTTAAAATACTATTGTACAATGTTAGATTTATATAATTATAGAAAAGTATTAATTTTTATATTTTTTTTATTCTTTCGTGGGTTAGTATGTTATAAAACAAATTGGAAGCAATACAAAGTCAAACTATATAAAGCTGTTTGACCCTTTGATATTATATTATATCATCTCATTAGCATAAGGCATGAAGAATGCAGCTGTTATGCTTTAAAGCTCATAATTTTCAATTTAAATTTCTCACATAATGGTCACATTTTATCAAAGTAAGTGGGAGTCTTGCCATTGATTTCAGTGTCACCAGGATTTGACTAATTTCAGATTAAAAAATAACCTATTTCAATGTTGACATATTGGAACTCAAGCAAAATATCTTATCATGATTATAAGGCATAGATTGGTACTTCAGAGTTTAAGTTGAGGTTGTTTTTTGCTTCACACTGCAGGTGGGCACTGTAGTTTTTGCAGTGTTTATTGCCTAGATTGATGTCCAGTCTCTCAGCAGCCCTTCAATAGACATTTTCTGCTAAGGCAGAGTATTATTTGTCACTAAGTGTGTGTGGATACAAACTGAATCATCAAATCAGGACTTAAAAAAACAAGAGAGAGAGAGAGAGGGAGAGAGAGAGAGAAAATAAAGGTGATTGCTCTGTATGAGACAGTTAACACTGGGACCTTTACAAAATGGGGAAATGGTAATTCTTAGTAGATGAGTTGGATGTTCATGGACACAAGCAGATTAGCTGCTGTTACAGATAGTGCCAAATGGAAAGATTTTGTAGTTTTTCACTGCCTGCTACTTCATTTAATCATTTGCAGCAATGAGGAGTGACCGTAAAGGCACATACAGGAAAATCAATGTGATAATGTGTATATATGTATTGCACGGCACCTATGATTACACCAGAGGTTATCCACCATCTACTGCTACACTTCTGTCTTATGAGAGAAAATGGAAGCACAGTTTGAATAAAAAGAACAGTAGGATTCAATCAATTTCCTGCCAATGTGCAGACATCTCTATTGACAGACTTAAGCAAAATTACAATATGTTGTCCAAGATCTGTGTTTGGCAGAGATGGCTGATGAATGCTCAGGTAGTGTGCTTATTTTTTTATACATTTTTTTTTTCTCTCTCTGTTTCTAAAACCTGACATAGGCACTGCTGCTATGGCCCAGCTCCATCTTAGCTACACTGAAGGTGATCAGAGACTGGGCAGTTGGAAACATTGGCTGAAGGGTGACTCGTGTGCATAGAAAGAAGGGGAATTTTATCGCCCCATTCTGAAATTGCCCTGACATGCCTTGTGTGTAGAATTTTTACTGCAGATTTCCGGGCTGCAAGCCTAAATAACACAGCCCGAACATTTGGCTCAGAGGGGGAGTTTTGATGACAAACTGAGTGTGCAAGGTGAGGGAGAACTATAGAACCAAAACATGACCAACCAGACAAAAGCAAGATGCTGAGGCCAATGGGAGTACCAAGAGAAAGAAGAGAAGAGTGAAAACAGATTTCTGGATGTAAATCTGGTTGTAGTTTAATTCCCATCATCCTAGGCTATCATATAACACAGTCAGAGCATTTGGGGGGGGGGGGTCAAAAAATGCTCCAATTAAAAAAACCAAACATATTTAAATAAAAAAAGATTCCCAGGAAAGAGACGTCAAGTGAGGGGTGCAGCAGGGATGTGGGTGGCCCTGCTGCAGCAGGACAGGTGAAGGCAGGTTTCCTGAGGTGCAGAACCTCAGGGCTGAGCCACCTGAATGCCAGCAGCAGAGCAAGATTCATGTCCAGCCTTTACTTTGATGAAGACATTGACAGGCATTTCACTTTTCCCTGTTTGTCCTGAAACTTGGAAAAGGTTTTCTTCTTTAAAACCTCCACTTTTCAATTGCATTTGGTTGAGCCCACCCAGTGGGTTCAAAAGTTCCCAGTGGGATCTGAGAGACAAATCATAGCTTAACATGAGATTTGTTTGCCTAGGAAACTAGGTTGGTGGGGATAGTAAATAAAATCCTAGATGTCCGTGGCACAGGTGGCTGAGGTAAAACAATTTGAAGAAAAAAGGTGTTCTTTGGATTAAACAAGATGGATTTCTGTGGTAAAAGAGCACATTTTCATGTAATTATGGACTATATCATAATGCTTATACAGGAATGGGGAGAAAAAACTTTCTTCAGGCACAGAAGATTCTTCTTCACTCTTATTTCATAACTTCTAAAGGCTTGACTACAGCTACATAACTTTTTAAACAATTTTTTTCTGAGTGTGTGAAATACATGTATAAAGTACAGCAACTGTTCAAGTGTGAATTTATTTTTAAATAGAATTGACTCCTTGTATTAGTATAGGCGCTATGGAAGTAGAAACATTTCTATATTATCACCATCTATCTTTTGAGAAAGAGATAGATATTTTTACCTTGGCAATTCTGGTGGCAAGGTGGAGGCAGTTTTACAATAATCTGAATATATTTAAGTTCTGCAGCTCGTTTTTGTACCTAATGAATAACTGTGTGCCCAAGTGGATGGATGGAAAATAAGAAGCTTTTGGATTAGATAGAGAAGGTGAAACATGTTACATTTATGCACATAGCGTAGATATTTCAGTACATTTGATAAACTCACTGTTCAATACCATTTTTAATGCATGTGATGGCAATCGGTTTCCTTTGAAAACCGTGATACAGGAGTGTGGGGGGAAAACGTCTGTACCTTTTAGAAACGAATACAAGTGTTTCATTTAATTAAAGCAGAAACTACATTATTTGGCAGCCAGATTTCTCCTATGGCCCCTGTGGTGCTGTAGTAAGCGATGAAACAGAACCTGGCACAGGCTGAAAGGGCTGCCAGTAGAGTGGGCGCTCACTGACAGGGCAGCAGCACTTGGTTTCTCCTGCACCCATTGGAGTCCAGCACCTTTGCTCTGCAGCTGCCCCGTGTGGCTGTGAAAGAGAGGCTACCAAATGCTTTGCTCACACGCATTTGGTAATTAGTAGTGAAATGATGACTAGGAACACTGAGGCAAATTAAAAAGCACATTATCGAGAGAGTGCTCTGGAAATGGTCCAACAGTCTGCACCAGGGAGGCTCAGGCACAGAAGGGAAGGAGACCCGCAGAGATGTCTGAAGTTACAGAGAAGAGTCTTCTGCCCCATTCCTGTGCAAAAGGATGGAGAGTCCAAAAGCATCTGTCAGTCCTGCCAGCAGAAATATGCTTGGGAGGTCTCAGCTCAGTACAGGCAGCTGCTGCCCCTGTTGCCCAGCAGACCAGCAACTACAACTAAGCAGCTAACCAGCTGGAGTTTGGGGAACAAGATGCTCCCTAGTTACTCAAAAGTCATCTTTTGGGAGGTACCACAGAGCTTAACATCTTTCAAGCAGTCACATTTGTGACCTGGTGTGATGAAATTTTCTATGTTCTTCAACACTTCCTTGGTAAAAACACCAAAAATGTCTCCTTTATCTGTAAGTAACATTATGTGTTGATGTAGAAAAAGTAAGCATCCCTTGGGAATTACCTGTGATGGCTGCTGTTCCATTATTTTCTCTAGCCCTTCCTTTGGCAGCAAAAAGGGGTCCTTCATTTGTTGGGAATGTTTTATATTGATATAAATTATCTGGAAGAAAAAGATTCATCACATACAACAATCAGGGTGGCAGTGATTAAATTTTACTTTTTTTTTTTTCCTGGGTAATTTTGATATGAAATATGAAACATGATTCCAGTAAAGCACTTCTGAAAGATTCTGTGGCCTCAGAGCTTAAAGTCTTTCTATGTGCTGTGCCTTTTAGAGAAATTTCATCTAGCCTTTGTATCAGTTTCCACTGAATGTCTTAGAAATGTTAAAATAATCTAATTCAGCATTATTTGATTGCTGTATACTGATATAGAAAACAGTGCATTGCAGTGTTCTCCTCCTTTGTGCAAAAAAGAAGTGACATTATTAATGAGAAAGGAAAAAAAAATGTATGACAATAAATTCAAGAGGCTGCTCATTTAAACAGCTTCTAAATGAAACATTTGCACTTTGTGAATAAATCTACATCCTGATGCCTGATAATCTGGAGCAAATCTTGACACACCTTGGGTATCTTCATGGTTGGGAGATAAATCCAGTTATAAGGGTAAATCTGCCACCTTCCACATATTTGGCTCTTAGTTCTCTCTTCTCAATACACGATTGCATCATAAATTCTGTGCTCAGTAGTTCATGTTTCTGGAATGAATGAATTCTGGGAGAGGGACACAGCAGAGGGAAAACAGATATGCTGTTTCTTGGCTTCTAGGTCCCACGTGAGCTATTAATTACAAAGCAGCCTTAAGAAAGAATGCCGATATCTACGTATAGTCCCCTTACCAAAATAAATGTTCTCCAGAATACACATACTCCATTAAAATTCAGAAATAATTTCAATATATTGAAATATGAATTTTAAATGTGTTGCCCTAGGATAGTATAGCGAAGGGTGAGGCATGGGAAAGGGGAGAGAAGTACCAGAGGAAAAAGTATGTGACAGAGATGGATTGCTCTACTGAAGACTTGCCCATGTTCCTGGTGGTTTGGAAGACACTCTCTCCCATGGAATAGATGCCTTGGCCACAGCAAGTGGGGACTGCTGCCCAAGCTCAATACACTCATAATCTATGCAAAACAGCTAAAGCCCAGTCTCAGAGGGTACCAGCAATTTTAAATCAGAGTTGGATTTAGCATTTTCAAGTCTTCAGGTAGTTTCCCTTTTATCTCAGACAGAGCTGTGGTCAAGCCATTGTGTGGAAAACATTACTTAAGGTTTAGGGAGACACTGGTAAACTTATGTTCACAGAGGAATTATTCTAAATTTTGAGGTGTGCATGTGAAAAGGAGAACAAAACTCTTTAGATTATCCTTGCTTCCCCTGACTGATAACCAGCTACCACCATTTTGAAACCTGGTGGTTAGTTTATTTATGTTTTCAAGGTTGCTTATGGAAAAAGAAAACAGAGACAGAAATTGGATTTTAAAGTTACATATCTCCAAAATTGATGGTATTTAGGATGCCTGTCACTGAAAAGGTAGCACTTGAAATAAATTGCAAGTGTGATGCATATCAGGGTAAACCTCAGAATTTTCCCAGATATTCTGAAAAGTCTGGAAAAAGAGATGGGTGCCTGGGGCCCTGCTTAGGCATCTGTTTGCCATATGTTTTCACTAAGGAAATGAAATAAAATGTCAGAAAATCTGCAAGAGGTAAAATGTAGGAGGCATGAAACTAAAAATAGCAGGGCTTACATGGAGACTGGACAGCTGGGTCTTCATGGGCTCGAAATGGAGTATAGTTAATGCAGTTTTTACCAAGTGCTTCTGAAGCATAGTGGTGCTGGTCCTCACGGAAGCCATAGCTGATCCATGATCTCCTCCAGTCCCAGAACAGGGAGGAAGACTAGATTGATTGCCCACATTTGGATCCAGGATAGATTAGAACAGCAAGTTAAAAAGTTACGTGTGTATGAGGTAGAGATGTCAGACAAGAAGGGAGACTTGTTGTGACACTGGACACAGGCTATTTTGAGATCACCCCAGGAGAGAGAAATGTCAGCATGTACTAACTGGTACAGACCACTGGCAGTGAAATAAAGTAAAATGCTGAGGGCTCAGCTAGATGGGAAACTGCTGGAAAGACAAGGTAGCACAGGAAAAAGTTGCTGCTGAGAGCCTCATGGGAACAAAAAAAGAGAAAACTTGGAACAACAAGTGGGAAACCGCAGAAATCAGAACGTAAATACATACAGTAAGCTGCGTAACTGTATATAAAAACTGTACACAAAACCTGTTAAACCTATTACAAGCTAATATACCTGTGTCTTTCAGAAAATAGACAATCCATAATATTTTTTTGTTGCTGTGACTATTAATGTTATTGCTCAACTCTAGGTTTTGAGCAGGTGAAACTGGAATAGCTCTGTCAAAACTAATAGAGACAGAAGTTTGCACCAGCAGGAGAATCAAGTCTTATCTGTTTGCATGGAACCTTTGTCAAGGCGATGTGTGAAGAGATTCCTCTGCTGTTTCCTAAAAATAGAGTTACTGGCTGTGCCAGTGATGCAGTGTTAGCACGGATGTTACTGGGACTGGATGAACCTTTTAACCTTTTTGTTGTTACTCACAGATCATTCACGAGCTGGTCTTCATTCCTCAGGATAGACTCATTTTTCAAAGACCTCACCAGAAGCTTTAGAAGGAAAACCTTGTCTATGATTGTGAGTTGTTAGCTTTGACTATTTGCTGCTTGTGATGTGTAACTGGTCACTTCAATTGCATTGCACTTTTTATGCTCTGTGATTGGACGCATGAATTACTATGCAAATTTAATCAGTAGACACTGTAGCAATGACAAAGTAATTCACTAATAGACGGATAGGAACCAATTCAAAATTACATCCTTCTCGTTCCATACAATGTGATGCTTAAAATCCATGGTTAAACGATTTGAAGTACAGGCCTTTGAATATACTCTATGAGGACAGCTGTCATTGTCAACCAGGGCAATAGCTGTGAACCAAAATAAAGTTGTAGAAGATAAAGCAAAGAAGGTTTGTTTTACAAGACCTGCATTCCATGAAATCATACTGATTATTATTAATTGCACCTGAAGTGTTCAATCCTGTGTTGTGGGCTTCTAAATGAAACTTCTCATTATGTGTCCAGATTCAGCATCTGAATAACACATCTGTATTTTCCTGTATTATCTCTCTGCTCTTTTAAAATATTTGGAATACACTGGCAATTCAGAGGTCTTTGAGGTTTTTCCTGTTTTCCATGCTATGAGTTTCCCTCTAGGCTGCTTGATTTGTATGTCTGTAATTGCAGCTGACTCTGCATCATATTTTATTTCATTCTAGATGCCAGGTTTTCTGGTCCATCTACAGTGTTTTATTGGGCAGATTTATCCTCCTGCTTCCTTCTGAAATCAGAAGAGAAATAATGATGAACACATCTGTCTTTTCTGAGCCTCTGTTTATAATACCCATTTCTAGCAATAGACCAATATTTGGTGCAGAAATTTTTTACTCAGTTATTTGCGTGTTCCTTCTAACTGTGTTGCCCCTGGAACTTTTCTGATATAGCTGTTTTTAGCAGGGCACATTTTTTTCAATGTGCAGTTTACTGCTAATATCCTTTTTCTGGATTCTCTATGTTTGACTAGAATTTCTGCATCTTCTATATTTCACAAATTTTTTTCTTCCCCAGCATGACTTCTTTTCTACTTGCAAATTTACGGCTTTTTTTTTTTTTTAATGCCCAGTAGAATGTTCTTGAACGATTTCCAGTTCCTATTAATATTTCCCACATTAAATTGATGTTCCTAGCATGTTAAAGCAACAGGGTTTCTTAAGCTTGGACAAATTGTCCATTTCTGTTTCTGAATGGTATCACATTCAATGTGCCTGAAGCAGACAAGAGAGAGTTGTGATTAGAGGCAGTCAAATAGGCAGGTCTTTACCGTCTGATGGAACTCCAGTAACTAAAGTGCCTGTATTGGTTGCAAAATGCCTGTGAAGGCAATGGTCCAGTGGGATGCAGGAAAAAGACAGAACTTCACTAGTATAGGTATGTAGTTTATAAATAAATAAATATATGTATGTAGTTTAAACATAAATATATGTATATTGGGGTGCATGCTGAAAAATTTTTTAGTGATCGGGGCTCACAAAAACAAAGGTTTAGAGACCACTGCTTGATGAGTAAATACACTGTTATGTTTCAGGGATCCTAAAGTCATGATCAGTCTGCCCAGCTCATTTCTGGTTTGTCCTGGCCACTGTCAGGATGCTGGGCTAGATGGACCTTCACTTGGAATGACCACGAGTCCTTATGTGGTCTTAATCCATAAAATTAAAACCTGTGATTGTGGATCATCTACAGCTTTCTGACAATTTCTGACAATATGTAGGTTTTGATTTAAACTTCTTTTTTCCCCCTCTTCCCTCCCTACTGAATTATCATCTTTTAAATGGTCCAGTCATAAATCACCCTTCTAATTGTCAGTATTGAAAACAAACCCTTTATATGATATTTTCCTTTTTTTTAATGACCTACTCTGATTGTAATAAATATACAGACATTTACAGTGACATCCTTTGCTTTATGTGTTATGACATGCAGGTTTCTGTGACTGGTTTGGACTCCACTGACTTGATGCTGACAGCTCTTCACATTGTGGGGTGAGTGGGCTACAATTTGAGATTCAAATCAGTAGTTCCACTTCTAAAAGTGATCCTATGGTCTAGACATTTCTAGGTTTAAAATCAGTATTGAACCAATAACTAGGCTCTTATTTTAGGGCAGCCTGTTAGAAATGTTGTCCTTAGCAGCTTCATGGCTCTCTCTCTCTCTAAGTGCAGAAAACACAGTAATTTTGGGAGGATTTACTTTTTAGGCCATCTTAACATGCCTCCTAACCCTGCAAACCTGATGGGTTTTGCAGTCCTGGCTGAGTCTGATCGAAGCTGACATCTGTGGGCTTCTGTGAGGGATGTGGGAAGAACATACTAAATATGTCAAGTTAGAGTCTCCCCAAGCAATTTGACGATTGTTAATCTGAAAGCACCACTTTGGAAAAGTGTGCTGACTCATGGCATGAGAGAGGAAGGATTTATTTTTTAAAGCAATGGGCTAGTATAGTAGGATCTGGATTAACTTCTTAACTTTGGAAAAGTTGCCATGCAACAAAATCAATCTCTAAATGCCTCTGTCCATAAAAGTTCTTTCCATACAGCAACTATCATATTTTTTCCTCTGTCTCTTTTCATTTATTGTAAATGTCTTTAGACCTGGAGGTGTCTGTGGATGTCTCCAATTATGGAAGTGAAGAGAACTTGGCACAATGGGCTCCTTACTTCAACTGGGAGTTCTTCAGGCTACTCCTGTGCAAATGATATATATAGCAGTAAGATTCCAAAAACTACCCATGGTTACTCTTGCTTCTATTTGTTGCTATGGGTTTACAGCAGATCTAAACACTCGGCCAAAGTATCCTGACAGCAAATGAGTAAATAAGTGTCTAATTAATAGCAGACCTGTAAGGAAAGGGCAGGAATCACAGAACCATGGAATGGTTTGGAGTTGGATGGAACCTTTAAAGATCATCCAGTCCAGCATCCCTGTAATGGGAAGGGACACCTTCCACTAGACCGGCTTGCTCAAAGTCACATCCAGCCTGGCCTTGAACACTTCCAGGGATGGGAAATGGTCTTTCTTCTAAGCTTTATTTCTACATTGAAAGTCTGCAATCAGGTCTCCCTGGAGCCTTCTCTTCTCCAGGCTGAACAACCCTAGCTCTCTCAGCCTGTCTTCATAGGAGAGCTGCTCCATCCCTTTGATCATTTTCATGGCTCTCCTCTAAACCCTCTGCTAAAGGTCCATGTCCTTCTTTCACCAGGGACCCCATAACTGGACAAATGAGGTCTCACGGGAGCACAGACAAGACCCGACCTGGGAAAACCAGGTTAGTTTAAAGCCAGATGGGTTTCTTGCTGTTTCCTCTTCCATCAACATGATCACTGCCCCTGGCCCAAGGAAGGGAAGGCACTGCAGAAGGAAGAAGTGAGTGTAGTGTGTTAGTGTCCCTGCTGCTGACAGAAATTCTGCCGTGCCCCAGCTGGTCACATCTGCAAAGCCGCAGCCTAAATGATGCAGCGACCCAGAGAGAACCAGGCCTTTAGTTGAGCTGAAAGAGTAATGCAGTATGGAAAAATGGAAAATGTCACCACCAAAGAGCATTTCCCACCATTTTTATTCAATTTCTGGGATTTTTTTCTGCCCCTGAGAGTCCAGCAGCATGATTCTGAAGCCTTTTAATGTTGCATTAACTACTTTATCTCATGGGAAGAGAGGCTGATTCAGAGGCCTGGAGTAAAACAAGCTTTTTAAAAATAGTCTCATGTTTCATAAGAGAATTTTGAGATTTCAGTTAAGTTCATGACATATATTTTTATTTATATATTATCTGTATTTATCTATGTTTTTAGTTTCTCAGGTTCAGCCATCCTTGATAACTTACCTTGAAAAGTCTTTTCCTGAAAGCTATCACTTATGTCCAAAGTGGGTGCAATTCTGCATCTGAACATGCGATGGATCCTGATTCTCTTTCCAAAAGACTGAACTGTGTCATCTTGCCCAGTGGATGGAAATACTTTCTTCTGTGCTTCCCTCAAGAGATCAGTTTAAAACAGAGCATCGTTGCTTCTGTAAAATTTGACAGAGCCCTCCAGCTTTGGCATTTTATTTTCATGATTTAAATTTGTTCCCCAACTCCTTTATTTCAAAGGGGCAGCAGTCTACCAGAGTTTCCTTTAGTAATCAGACAAAAAGCAGATGTTCATGCTGAATATTGTACAGCTCTGTACAGCAGGCAGGAAACTCCATGTAATAAAATTGCTCAGTGTGGAAATTCTTGACTGTGGCCCAGTTCACAAAGCTTGCAAAAAGCCCTGCCATAAGTTTGACCATGCCCTTTGAAATTAAGGATAGGGGGGAACAAAGTTAAGTCATGAAAATGAAGTCCCAAAGGCTGAAGGGCTCTGGGTTCAAGTTTCTAAAAAGCATTAGGACTAGGTTTTAAAACTGATCTTTGCAGTGAGCTGCAGCAGGAGGCATTGTCAAGAACTGGGCAAGCTGGCACAGTCCAGTCTTTCCTCAAAAACAGGGAAGCAAAACATAAACTTCTGAGGCAACAGGCTTTTTTCAGTTAAAGGCTCTCTTTAGATGTTAATGTCAGCTTGTGTCACTGTCTGTTGGAATACAGGGCTTCTTCCAATGGTTCACTTTTGTCTTGAATGTCCAATTTAAATATTTTGTTTGCTTTTTAAAGACACTATACTGTTTATTTCAATAAGATCTCCATATCAAGTATAGTAATTCTTCTGGTTTCAACTATAATCTCCTGAAAAGATTTGGTAATATACCATCAAAACCAACCCTCAGCTCCTTCATACCTAATGAGATATTTTTCCATAATTAAAAAGTTTTTTGCCTCCCCGTCACATAGGGAAAGAAGATGGTGATGAGACTCAGAATTTATTCTTTGAATACTAATTTTCTGTTAATAATGTACAAAATCCTTTCAGTATTATAAACAAGTGATATTTGTTCATTTGTAACCTAACAAAGATGGTTCAGGCGGTTCCATTATTCGTCTCTTGCATTTTAGTAATTTGTAGTGTCTTTAATATAAATATACTCTAAACAAGCTGATTTATCATCTTCCTTTTCAAATTAGAGCAGTACCGGCATATTTTCTCTCCTTGGTTTTGTTTCAATATGTTTTTTATTGGGAAACCAGTTTGACAACCAGCTGGGGCTTCTTGTCACATGAGCTGCAGAATGGGAGTCTTTTACTTTGCATGGTAGACAATTCTTTCTTCTCATGACCCTGAGCATGCATGATGAAGTAAAGCCTCTTCTGGATGCACTTGAGCAGGTCCATGTCCTTCTGATATTGGGGTTGCTAACCTGAACACAATACTCCAGGTGGGTCTCATTAGAGCAGAGCAGAAGGATCACCACTCTTAACCTGCTGGCCATTCTTCTTTTGGTGCATCCCAGGATACAACTGTCTTTCTAGGCTGTAAGCACACATTGTAGGTTCAATACTCCATTTTTCACCTGCTAGTCCTGCTGGGTCCTTCTCCACAGGGCTGCTCCCAGTTGGCTCACCCCCCAGCCTGTATTCATGTTTGGGATTGATCCAGGCACAAAACTTTGCACTTGGCCTTGTTAAACTTCATGAGGCTCATGTGGGCCCAGCTGTCTGTATTACTACATAATAAATTAAGTGCCCATAAATGCTTTTGATATGCTCGAATTAAGTTCTTTAATATGATTTTTGGATGTTGACAGAGCTTAAGCTTTTGTGAACAGAAGGCTTGTAGTCCGCCTTAAGCAAGATTTAGCATCTACCTTTAAAAGTAACTTGGAAGATACAGCTAAGCCTCCATACCTTTCCTTACTACTTTTGCACATGCTGGTGTAGAAACCAGCTGGTTGCATGGAAACTTGGACTAATTTGAGGTGTAAGAAATGGAGCTTAACACAAATGCAGGTAGGACTGCAGTTGCTTCTTAACTGGGTGTGTGAGAATGTGCAATAAAGGTGGCTGCAAATCAGAGGAGGTATTAACTGAATCCTGATGTCACGGGGGAAAAAACCTGTACGCAGACTAAAGAAGTCAATCGTTAAAGTGAGGTATAATGAGAAATGGATAAAAGAGGGAAAATTATATGGGACCGTACTGAAAACATTCCAAGCTGCCAACCCTAATTAGTGTTTGTGAAATCCCTGACTGTTGCCATGGCAATAAATGTGATACTACAAATGCAGCATTCTGACTTCTTCACAGGATCAAGCAAAGTTGGAAAGGAGCAAATCCCTACGTAAACATCAGTATCGTCAATTAATTAGGAAATGCAGCAAGATAAATAATAAGAACCCATGAAAGGTAAATTAATTTCTGTTTTCTGCCTGCTATATTTGAAAGTTTCCCCGGTATCAAGAATTTCTGTAATTCACTTTCATTCCACAGTAATGTTTTATCACAGACCAGAGTGGAAGTTGTCGTGAAGAGAGTTTTTCGATACGTTATTTAGAAAGTTAAAGACTTTGGCTTCTTTGAGCTATTTCAGCTACTTAAAACCATTTCTTTCTTTAAATGTGACTTAGCATGTTTATTGATTTGTTTGTTTGTTTGAGATAAAATTCTACCTAAATAAGCCCAGAGGTCTCTGTTCCTTTAAGAAAAGCTGATAAGCAATCTAAAATGGAGTAGATCATTTTGAGTGCCAGCACATGGCATGTACAGGACAGCCAGGGAATCAGGCAACATGGATTTATGAAAGGCAGGTCCTGCTTGACCAACCTGATCTTCTATGACAAGGTGACTCACTTAGTGGATTAAAGAAAGGCTGTGGATGTTGTCTACCTAAACTTCAGTCAAGTGTTTGACACCATTTCCCACAATATTGTCCTGGAGAAACTGTCTTCCCATGGCTTGGATGGGTGTATTCTTTGCTGTGTAAGAAACTGCCTGGATGGCCGGGCCCAGAGAGTGGTGGGGAATGGAATTACATCCAGCTGGTGGCTGGTCACAAGTGATGTTCCCCAGGGCTCAGTGTTGGAGCCAGTCCTGTTTAATATTTTTACCAATGATCTGGATGAGGGGATTGAGTCTATCCTTAGTAAGTTTGTGGATTCTCACCAAGTTGGGTGGGAATATTGATCTACTGCGTGGGAACATGGATCTAATGGAAGGCTCTGCAGAAGGATTTGGACAGACTGGATGGATGGGATGAGGCCAACAGTATGAGGTTCAACAAGGCCAAGTGATGGGTCCTGCCCTTGGGTCACAACAACTCCAGGCAGCGCTACAGGCTGGGGGCAGAGTGGCTGGAAAGCTGCTGCTGGAAAAAGACCTGGGAATGCTGTTTGATAGGAGCAGAATATGAGCCAGTGTGTGCCCAGGTGGCCAAGGAGGTCAATGGCATCTGGGTCTGTATCAGGAACAGTGTGGTCAGCAGGACCAGAGGAGGGATCATCCCTCTGTAGTCAGCACTGGTGAGGCAGCTCCTCAAATCCTGTGCTCAGTTTTGGGTCCGTCAGGACAACCAAGACATTGAGGTGCAGAAGCAAGTCCGAAGAAGGGCAACAGAGCTGGTGAAGGGTCTGGATGGGAAGTGCCGTGAGCAGCGGCTGAGGGAGAGGGGGAGAAGAGGAGGCTCGGGGGTTGCCTTATCAGTCTCTACAACTGCCTGGAAGGAGAGTGTAGCCAGGTGGGGATCAATCTCTTCTCCCAGGTAACAAATGACAGGAGAAGAGGAAATGGTGTCAAGTTGTGCCAGGGAAGGTATAGACTGGATATTAGGAAAAATTTATTCAGTGAAAGGGTTGTCAAGCATTTGAATGGGCTGCCCAGAGAAGTGATGGAGTCACTATTCTGGGTGTATTTAAAAGGCATGTAGATGTGGCACCTGGGGATGTACTTTTTCATGGACTTGGCAGCGCTAAGCTAACTGTTGGGCTTACTGATCCTAGAGGTCTTTTAAAACCTAAATGTTTCAATGATTCTATGAAAATATTAAACAATGTGAAAAAAGTGCCTTTTTTCCCCCATGGTCTTGTATTTTGCATGACTTCATAACCTCCTACTACCTGAGTAGCTTCACTATAGACACATAAGGATCTTACCATACACAGAACATCATTTACACCTGTGCCATGGTTTTACCCCAGCAGGCAACAGCTCCACACAGCCACTTGCTCACTCCCCACTGGTGGGCTGGGAGACAGAATCAGAAGAGTAAAAGGGATAAAACTCTTAGGTTGAGATAAAGACAGGTTAATAGAGAAAGCAAAAGCTGCACATGCAAGCAAAGCAAAACAAGGAATTCATTCATCCCTTCCAATGGGCGGGCAGGTATTCAGCCATCCCCAGGAGAGCAGTCCTCTATCAAGCTTAACAGTGAGTTGGGAAGACAAATGCCAACCCTCTGAATGTCCCAGCCTGCCTTCTTCTTTCCCCAGTTTTTATTGCTGAACATGATGCCGTACAGTATGGAAAATCCCTTGGATCAGTTGGAGACAATTGTCTTGACTGTGTCCCCTCCCAAGTTCTTATGTACCCCAGCTTTTATTGCTGGCAGGGTAGGGAGCAAAAAAAAGCTTTGGCTCTGTGTAAACTCTGCTCAGCAGTAATGAAAACATCCCTGTGATACCAACACTACTTCCAGCACAAATCCAAAAGACAGCCCCATACCAGCTACTGTGGTGACAAAAATTAACTCTATGCCAACCAAAACCAGCATAAGGCAGAATCCCATGCTTCTTTAAAAAGAAAATCCTTGGGTTTGTGAGGTTAGGTCAAAATCTTTATCTCATTTGACTTTCACAGCCATATAACAATATCAAGTATTTAAACTCCTTCTGTAATCAAATGCAGCCAGAAGATTCCATATTATGAATATAAACATAGAGGTGTCTAATACTAAAAAAAGAAAAAAGAATAAAATTTGCTGTTTCCATATGGTAAACAAGTTTCTTTTACTTTTATTTGACAAATCACTGCATTGGTAATACTCAAAAATGCAGGTCTGGAATACAATTCTCAAATATGTCATCTGCTGCTAAGAATTTGATTAATTGGCACCCCATTTATTAAATTACTATATCAATAGTTTGGCATTTTTAAAAGTTAATCTTTTTTGCCCATTAGTAATTATTGTTTAATCCATATCTTGCAATATTCCTAATGGTTGGCTTCATTAATTTAATAAAGAACAGCTAAATATTTCTTTTCTAAATGCTATCGGGTTTGTTTCACAAAACATGTGATTGACCATGATTTTGAATAGTCTCATGGATGACTTCATAAGCAGGGTAAGAAAAGTCAGTTTGAATACCTAGGTTATTTTGAATTTTTCAATTATTTTATCATGTTTTTATAATTCAGTACAGTAGCAACATAATGGCAAGAAAAGGAAAACAAAGTAAGAGCATTCACTGGACACTAGCTCAGCAAATACAAGGTTTTGTTCCCAACTGTATGACTGAAATGCTGTATGCCCTTGGGTTGACATCCTCCTATTTATTTTTATTTTTGTCTGTTTGGACTGGAGCTTCTCCTGGGTGGGTACTGGAGGTGCTAATTAGGGTAGGTAGCGAAATGGGGTCCTGATCTCTGTTGTGGCCTCTAGGTGTTGCTATAATACAAATAATTAATCAAAAGACATGTTTCAGTGTCCACAAAGGGAGTTGCCAATTTTTTCCAGAATCACGCTTAATTTTATACAGTTCAACCCCTCTCTCTCACTCCTCTCTACAGCATAACTGAAATTTTAGCTTTGTATGTTGGGCAAATGAACCTGAATGTGAAAAGTAAAAGTAGGAAAGCTGTAGAAAGAGATTTGACTCACCTCTAGTCAAAGTTCCTAATTTTTGGGTGCCTTTGTAACAGTCTCTAGTCCACGGATGGTCTCTGCTAGAGGAACCTGCTATTATATTCCTGACTCAGCCCAACCTTCCATTGCCAGAGTCACCCATTGGGCATCATATCCCTTAGCAAGGCCTCTGCTGCTGATGTGGTTTAGGAGCATAAGCACACAAGGCACACAGAAGGACACAAGTGCAGGTGACTTTGTTCAGGACATAGACCTGTTCTCATGTCTGAGGACACAAGGCCCGAAAATAATTATGAATTGAGATACTTGTGAGTTTAGTAAGGACAAACTTTGTCTTGTAGGGTGAAAGTTCAGGCACTGGTGTGTCTTGATCTCAAGGTCTGCATATTTTTCTCAACAGGGGACTAATATGCGAAGCTCAGTGTCATTATCATTACCAGTTTTATGACCTGAAGTTTAAATTTTAAAAACATGGCATAGAAAAAAAAGAAAAACCCCAGAAAATAATTTGGAAGAGTTAGCACAATGTTTTGTTTTGTCACATTTCCAAGGAAGGAACTGCCAATCCTGCAGCCCACCACAGCACATCATCATTTGATGTAACCTCCAGCCGAGCAGCTCCTGCAGAACAGCCCTCGTGGAGATGTGCCGGAGCCATCAGTACTCACGGTGATTCCCAGAATAGTGGCAGATGCTTCTCAAAACTGCATTTGTTGGAAATGCATTTGTAGCCAAACAGTTTTGTCTGGCAGGGGATAAACGATCCCTCCCGCAAAGCAACGGCACAGTAAGGAAAGGAACTGGATGCACATTTAAAGAAAATTATGCAGGTGCCTGCTGGAGTGATGCCTTACCAGGATTTGCTGATGAAAAGGGGCTGAGGAAGGGATGGGAGCTCTGTCCTCTTTCTGGCCAGGTGCTGTGAGCCCTGGAGGCATCCACTCCCTTCCCTGTGGCCCCAGCAGCTGAGATGATACAATCCAGTTTTGCCACGGAGGAGAAATACAGTGAGGGGTGAACAGCCTCTCTGCTCTGGTCTGTGCATAGTTCAACTTCTGGGACAACCATGGTCCAGCTCTCAATATGTAATTGAGATTGCATAACCAGATACTGCAGGCATGTATTTATATAAAAGCTATTTTAATCAAAAGACTAGCCATTAAATTGCCAGTGTTCTTAAGCATGCTTCACCAATTTTTCCACTTTTAAGACTCAAGTTGACAATTTTTTTAATGTTTTATAAATGATAAAAAATTCACATCAGATTTTAACAGAATTAAGCATACTTATTCAACACACATGGGGCCTCTGAAAAAAATGTTATTCAATTTAATAATTTTAATTTACATTGTATATGTACATGAGCATTTCTTTCAACCCACAGGTTAACACCACAAAAAAAAAAAAAAAAGAAAGAAAAAAAAAAGTACTGTGGTTAGCTGAGTGAAGAAACTCTTGAGACACTGTTGTATGAAATAAAAGCAAGGCACTCTCCCTTAACACCTGATATATTCCTGAATTCTGCCTAGAAAAAGGCATGTTCACACTGAGAGAGCTCTAAGAATAGTAGTAGATTTATTCTGCATTAACTCTTTCTTTTACCACTGTGACAGGTCACTGGTTGTACTCTAGGATGAATCAGTGTATTGAAGTTGACATGAAGGACAATTCCACAGATGATAGGATTTGGGAGAGTATCACAGCTAAGACTATCTATGGAAGACTGGAGGACACAGACTACATGAAATCTCACACGGGGCTCTGAACCTGCTTCCTCCCACTCACATTCCACTTAATAAATAAACCTTGCTCAACAAAAAAGCAATTGTACTGTACTATGCTGATTTGCCTGAAAATCCTTGGTAAGGGCCCACTCACAAAAAGCTCCTGCAAGCCCTCGTCTGGCTGGTGCTCAGCACCTGGCAGGATTTGTCCCTAGATAAAAGTAATTTTTTGAAGGACCTTGTGTCTTACACAAGGAGACAAAAGCAAACATACTTTTTTTGGATTTTATGTCTGTATGTTTTTGTATGCGCACATGTGTGTGAGTGTGTATATATATATATATATGTATATATATATATTTAGTATATACAAAAGCAAATTCAGTCAAAATATATTTGTCTTGCTGGTCAGGCTTGTTACAGCAACCTACAAGAAACATTAGCTTCTCTGATATTTAATTATGCTATTATGTTTGCACATAAGCTTAAAAGTCAATACAAAAAGCAATACTTTTCCAAATATTATCTGCAGGTAAACCAGAAATATTAACTATAGTGATTAGAAGTCTGTTTCCCTATTGACACTACTATAAATCTTGATATAAGAATAATTTTTTCATAAAAGCACATCCAAACATAGTAAGTGATAAAATACCAGATTACTATTTGAAAACCATACAGTGACTCGATATCTGGGTTATCCTTTGCAGCAATTAGGCAATTCATTTGGCATCTGTTTGATTGTATAATTTAATTTCCATATAAACAGCATAGTTTAAAAAAAGACAAAAGCTAGAATGTTTAAAGCTAACAAAAGATACAGTGACATCAGGTTGACATTCAAAAATTTCTTTAGCAAAATGACCAACAAAATTTTGACTTAATACAGTGCATATAAAGTTTTTTAGAACTGAACTTTTTAAATATTATTTGAATTTAGCAAAACATGAGCAAGATTTTAATATCAAAGTGCTAAACAGTACTGCCTTAGAAGTCACTGCAAATAAACTGTAAAATAACTCTGCTTGTGATTTGACAGATATTTTATATACAAATGGTTAATAAAAAGACACGCGCACACACACGCACACAAATATAGGCATATACATATATATACATACACATTATATATATGTATATAGTTTTCCAACTGGTGTATCTGAGTCAGTGTGAACACCCCATTTTAGTTATCATGTGTAACAGGGCTCCCATGAGCTGGCAGTCATTGCAATAAATACAGGCAAAGCCATTACAATATACCATGCATACAAACATTTATACAAATAAAGACACTATGCAACAAATTATCTCATATTAATATGGTATCAACAGTATAAACATACAAAAAGGAGTACGAACACGGAATGTTTAAACGCAGCCCACTATATCCTTCCTAGCACTTACATTCATACTATTTTACAAGACTTGCTTGTTCTTGAAAACCATCCTCTGTCTGTTTACTAACTAGTTGCTTGTGTTAGAAGTCTAGAACTGAACTATCCCTGATACTGACCCTGTATGCTCCAATCACTACTTACGCGGGTTTCCTTAGCTAAGGAACAACTGAGCCACAATTGCTCCCGTGTCTTCCACATACATTTGTCAATAAGTCACGCTACATGGAATCAAGTTTGGAAAACTCTGTCAGGTAAGTTAGTGCATGTAATTTTCTCACTTGATTTCTTCCGCTTTTTTTCCTAGTAAAATAAATTAGTTAATAAACGAGACTTAGTAAGACAGCACTTTAAAAAATTGCACTTGAACATGGGAGCTAACAGCCATTGTCATTTTGCTATATTTGATTTGTATGAAATGTTTAATTGAATGTACTTTGCTAAAAAAGTGAATTTTTGTTTAGATTGTGCTGATGTATGTGCCCTTGATGCAGGAAGTATGCTAAAGGTATCCTCACAAAACACATACTACCCTGGCAAACAACTATTTGCTGTTCTTGTTTTCAAACACAGCTTCTACAATTTTACTCCTCATAGACCATGAGGTGTTTAACAACAGATTTAAAACAGTCATGTTAACCTTTTACTGCTGCTGGGATAGCATTGTCCAAAAGTGCCATATTAGCCATTTAAAAAACCCAAATCACACAAAAGAAAACAAAGAACACAACCCCAAACCAGTAAGCCGGTAAGTTTCAGGCCTCAGGTTGTAAGGACAAAGCGCCAGAAAAGACCTCATGTTAGACTCGGAGCAGCTTTTCTGTTAAGTGAGGGCAGAAATGTTAGCTGTAAGTCACGATCCATTTGCCTGCTCTGGTGGGCGTTTGCCTCTCAGGAGGGTGGTTTGACTCAGAAGGGTAAGGTGTCCAGAAACAGCCTGTCGATGATGGAAGGGGCTGGCACCAAATCTTCCAGTTTCAGGTAAAAGATGCGCTGCAGTCCCAGTGTGCAGAGAGAACGCAAGTCAGCCAGAACACCCAGTACCTTCGGCTCTGCAGACTCAAGCGGTTGTCCTTTGTTTTGGCAACTGAAATTTAAGTGATCTTTCAAACTGCTTGTGATCTTGTTGCATAGCTCTTCCACTTTCTTTGGTTCTTTTAATCCATGTCGTTCTGCAAAGCCAGAGGAAACAACACATCAGCATCCCTATCACAAACTGAGAGAATGTGTTTTCTTAGGTGTAACCCAGGCCCATACTCTGGAACTCAGAGCAAAAAGTGGTTTGAAAGTGTAAATTTTTCAGAACAGCTGGGATTATATGGTGTCAGTTAACCTTTCTGCCACACAAACTAAGAGAGGGCAAGTGCCCTTTTCTCTTTATCTGCTAAAACAGGCAACACAGATGCTCAGTTATGATTGCAATTCTGGTACAAGGAATCCAAGCATCCTGCGTATCTGACATAATTTCCATGATATGAGACAGAATTAATTGGGTGATTTTCCAGCAAAACTATCACAGGAGGTGTTTTGGAGGTTTCCGTGCTTCCCCACCAGTTGTGAATGCTCAATAACTATGGCAACCATTATTTATTCAGTGAATTCAAGTGGCGATCAATATCCTTAGCTAGCTCCATCAGCCCCCAGCCTAGAATTCCACCAGGAATTTGCAGTCACTCTTATAAGAAACTAAAGGCACCTTACTACCCTTTGTTATTTTGATCAGCTGCTGCTTTTTAGTTTATTCATCTTTAAAAGCCCTACAATAAAAGAAGCCTGGAAGTTAACTATTTTGTTTTGAGTGAGCAGTGCCTGAACAGCTGCTATGTTATCCCTCACAAAGACCTCAGCACTCCTAAAGGGAAGGGGAGCTGGGGTTTGTTCCCCTTCAAATACCTTTTAAAAATATTACAATGATGTTAAATGCATTCACAGTTCTTTAAGCGTAAGTAGAATTAATCAGATTTGTGATTCATTAAAAGCAGGCACTTTACAGGGGAAAGAATTCTGCGTTGTTTGCTATCAAGGCTTGGTGGATGAACTAAAATAACAGAAAAAAAATTCAGAACAGAAGTCTCAAATTTATCATGTTTTGATTTGCCTCTGACTTTGAAATACACAGGTAAGTAAGAACTGGCTTCACAGCAAAGTCATAATAATTCACACATGAAATAGAATTGTGCCAGGTAAGGTAATCAAAGAAAATGCAGGTTATATTAAGTTAAATCAATTAGACATATAAAACAATGGCAGCACTGGATAAGGAGTAATTTTGACAGTTCTTGTGTTTGATGCTTTAGAATTCATCTCCTTCCCTGGCCCTCTCTCCCATCACTGGCAGCCAGCAGCCACATTGTACCCACTGTCCCCAAGTCTTGTTCCTCCATGCCAGGAGGAGCAAGCAATAGACACAACTTCTGTCTGTCTCCTGAAGAACAGCAAAAAGAGTACAGTTCTCTTTACTTCCAGAAGCAGGAACAATGCCTGCACCAGGCGCAGTGGTGCCTTGCCCAGGCCTGTGTATAAACTCCTTGCTGCCTCCCCTCACCACCTGTTTCGGCTTAGATGATCTTTACAAACCAATAAAACAGAGAGGATTCAATGAGGGCAGTCAGAAATGCAAAGGTCTGGTTTTCCACAGATATTCACCCATTTTACATTTTTTTTGGAACTGTATTTACTTAGGCACAGTTAGCTCCTGAATAATACTGGTTTGGGATCAAAATCAGAGATGTGCAGATGTGGACATCTCTGGCCAGAAGCTACTGTGCTCTGTCATTTAAGTACCATTAATCTGCCCTGTTGTTTCAGAGCAACACTTATCCAACCCATGACATCTGCTTCAGACATCTTTTTCACCTTGCAGGAATTAAAAACCGTAGGTGTTCTAAGTGCCTTGTTTACATTAAAACATGAGAAGTCAATGAATATTTAAAGCCTTTCCAGTAAATGGTGTATAGTGTAATTATGTAAGCCTTAACTATACAGGTCACTGAGAGTAAATACTTAGGCAGATTCTGCCATTAAAAATCTTGGCAGATAAATATTTTATACAGGTTGGAAAAGCTGAAGGGCTTTTTTTTTTTTTAAACCACTAGCCTACTGAGAGAATCTGCAGGACATTAAATTAATCTCGCACTCTTTGAAGAGTACCCATATTTTAATCTGTTTTGTTTCCTAGCTGTGTAAGTGAAGATATTTTTATAGATGTAGGGAGCTGGAATACTAGAATGGATCCAAAACCTGATTGCAAATTAGCAGAGCACATTTTCAAACCACTGCCTCAGTAGGCATGTACCTTGCTGCAGAGTATGGAAAATTATCTCTGGCTTTGGAGCATGCAGCAACCTTGTTAGCATTTCCAGACAGAACTAAACAGCTTGTCTCCCACTGAGAAGTTCAGAAGGTTTCATGAAAAAATCATGTCTTTGGTGAACAGCCATGAAATGTACCGATGCAAAACACTACATGTGCAAAGATTATCATATTAGTAGCCTTACTTTACATAACAAAATCATGGAAATTCAGAATTAAGAGATAGTCTGTCCTTAAGCTGCTTTCTGGTGCTACAATATTAAAGCAGTCCCTGATAAACCAAATAGTCCTCCCCTGCATGAACTGCCCTACAATGGCCTTCTCTACTTGCAAATCTCTGTAAGGGTTAATTCCTCATGCCTGGAACTGCCTCTGGGGTTTTCAGCCTTCAATTCCCAAGGCATCCATAGAAAGTCAAAGCCATCTATGTGGAATCCCTTCTTCTAGGGAAGGACACCATATGCACCATGCACCGGCACTGCAGTCTTCTACCTTCTGAAGAACAAAGTCATCTAAGAAACAGCTCCTCTCCTTGGTAGACTTGAGGAGTCTAGTGACTAATTCACGCTAAGATTTAGATTTAACAGAGTTCAAATAACAGGAAGCACATTTTTTTGCCTTTTTCACACACCCAGTCCTGTTGGCACAAAGACAGACCCCCAGTCTTTCTCACACAGCCTAGAGAGAGCAGCACAAAGCCCCTGCGTAAGTGTGTGCAGTGGCACTGAAACCAAGGGCCTCTAATCATTCGCTGTCTTCCACAGGATGTTCTTATCCACATGGGACTGATAAGGCCAAGATTTATCCCAAGAACTACAGCTGGTAAAAATAGATCTTCTCTAACTGATTGAGGAGATGTGTAAATATTATTGTAGTCAGACTTTCTTATAATGACAAAGGTACATGTAAAGTGAATACAGAGATTTCTCATTCTGTAACAAACCAAGGTTGTGTTTTGGGATATCATTGAGTTTTGCAAGAAAATGGTGATTTATGGCAAAGATGCTGTCAAAATGACTCATCAAAAGTCTTGCCTTTAAAGCTCTGCAAACTCAGTTCATCCTAGTAAACTGAACTGCAAGTTTCTTACACCTTTTTCCTTTTCCTGGGAAGCTGAATGTGATTTTGTGCTATCATTACACTGATCAGCAAAAATTCAACAGGAAGAAAGCAAAGAAATCTGTGCTAGTGCCTCTTTCCCTAACCTCTGATCCAGGGTCAGGCACACTGACCACTACATTTACAGAAAATGCCTCTCAGAGAGCATGAGTACCTCAAAGACCTGAAATATGTCAGAGACCCTGGGCTCTGCACTGTGTCATGGGAGATCCCTTTTAGTCTTAATTCATTCTGAGGTGTCATTCTCACCAGAAATGCAACAAATGAACACTGCAGACTTAAAATAGGCCTCTTGATTGTCTCGGTTTCAATGTAGTTATGTGAATTTCTCTTCCCCCTTCACATTCCTCTTCCCCTTCTATAACTCAAATAAGCACAAGACTCAGCTCTCTGGCTGTAACACGGTTACATGGGAGCATTGCAACTTGGCAGATCCAAGAGTCTCCTTTCCTGTTGCAATCTGGCCCATATTTATCCTGCCTTACTCTCAGACACTTCACAGGGGGGCACAGACTTCTCAAACTCCTCCTAACATCATGGGAAGGATGGGCCCTTTTAGAAGATTATTACAGTTTTAGGTGAATGAATCATCTTCTGGAGGTGCCCTGTATTCTCCATCAGCTGTGCAAGGTACCTAAAGTCAGATGAACTGAGTGACCACACAGAACACCGTAATTTGCTCCCTCCTTTAAGAAAACCACAAAAAACACGGAGACTGCTGGTTGCTGTAGAAGCAAAGAGTTCTTGCCTCAACAAAGAGGTGGGAGTGAAAAAGGAGGAGTGAGTACTTTACTTTGACGTTGACAGTATTTCCCTCAGCTAAGTGGTGGGGGAAAGGCAGACAATGCAATCTGGAGGGGTTTTTTTTTTATAACTAGCTCTCCTACACTCCTCCAGTCTGCCACCTGCTTGTATGTAGACCCAGCACATGAAGCACCCACTCCAGAGGATATCCTGGCAAGGGGACTGAAGGATATCTGCTGCTGAAGAGTAGGTAAGTCTCCCTTCCATAGGGAGGTTGGACAAATTCATGCTCAGAAGGAATTGCAGCAGTCAGACTCTTTTTAGCCAGAGTGGTCTCATTACTATTTCTTGGTATGACTGATGGTGCTAAAAATTGTGTTTGTAAACTGGAACGGAAAGCCCAACAGCAGGAAGACAAACACAAACTCGTAATTAATTGAAACCTCACAATATTCTTCAGTGGTCTAGTGCCAGTCTAACAAAGCATTAGGAGTGTGAATAAGCCCAATATATACAGTGGTTCTGGGCTGGTCTGTAACACTCTTAAAATAAAACATATGCTGAAAGAGCTTGGCTGAATGAGGGCTAGAATGCTCTGTACTCTGTAGCATCCCACTGAGAGTGTCAAGTGGGCAAAACAATAATGGTTTGATGTGGATAGAGAAAGGAAGAGGCATAAAGAAAAGCTAATCAATGAGGAGAAAGAGAGAGAGAGAGAAAACACTAGCAGTTCTAGAACAGGCAGAAGTTTGAGGCTAAATAAGAATGTGTCCTTGAGATGATCTGCACTGGACTCTCAGTCTTTTTATTTTCACACTGTTAGAAAAAAACCTGTAAAACAGAGCACTATAAATGGTCATTTGGGAAGTTAAGGAAGCATTTTCAAGCATTGGCTGAGTTAATATCTAGTCTACTCTTCAAAGCTTCGTCTTCAGCACTATCCAGCTCATCATGGAGTGGTTGTGCAGGAACACTTGTGCTCCATGAACACACTAAACTAATAGAAATCATCCACATGGAACTAACAACAGAACTTGTCCCAAGATGACCAGCATCTCCTTTCCATGTTGGCATTTTTCTTTATCTCATCAGATCCCACCTACCAACAGAATAAGTTATCCAAAGAAGAATATGACAGATCTAATATTTTTACTTTCATAGGCATGTGAGGTGAGTGTTGTGTTGTTTCCTATCTACTTTCTTCTGAGCAATGCTTAGAGCAACACTAGTGTGCTGTGGAGGAAGTTGTGTCCAGCCTTTCCAAACCAACTAAAGGAAGTAAAAAAAGAGAAGAGAGACAGAGAGAGGAAGATCCTAAAGGAGCACCTTACAATAAAAAGATATGTTTTGGCATGACAATGTTCTAAGTTAACTGTTTGCAAGCCTCCACAGTAAACCAGATGTCACTTCTTTCATTCTGGGTGTTGTTTTAAGCTGATGTCTTATCTAAAAGGACTTGAAAATTCATCATCAATCTGACATAATGCTTTTCCTTCTAGGCAACATACCATAGATTTCCAGGAAACACAAAATAAATAGAAAAAGCCCAAATATACAGACACTCTAATGGCATATATAAGCAAAATATTGTACATACCTTTAGTTTTACTCAAAGCAAGCAATGTAGTGAACTAGTGAGCACTGTGATACTCAACAGATCTCTTGTCATTCTCTTCACAATTACTAAAAAGACCAAATGACCCTACATGCCTATAACCATGCATCCTAAGCTGCCATCTGCAGCTGTGGTCGGGATAGGACCTGGAGCTTTGTGGCTCCAAACAAGTCAGCAGGGTTAATTGAAGGTTGCTGGAACCACTGGGGTTGTTACTGTGGAGACAATTTGACATTCCAAAATGAAAGAACAGCCTTCAGTATATCTTGGGACACTGGGACCAGTGGAACATCTTTTAGTCTCCAACACTGAGTTTTACATTTATTCCCTCTTCCTTCACCAGAAGACAGGCGTTAGTTCTCCCTGTCACTCTTGAAGAACACAAAGAGAATATGCAAAAGCGAGTAGTGACTCCTTTTACACTTCTCCCTCAGCAAAACTGCCAAAGACTAGCATGCAAGAGGGCTTGTTTTCTAAGCGCAGAGCTTTGTTTGGGCTAAGGACAGCACGCATGAAATCAAGAATGAACAGGTCATTATTCCCAGAAGAAATTTTTCATTATCTGGAAAGACAATTACTGAATTCGATGCTACCTAAGATACTGTATAGTATTAAAAGAGGCGATGACTACTATCAATCACAGGGTTGTTTTTTGCTTTCTTTTTGGTTAAGCCATCAAATCATGAACAATTTGTGTAATAACCTAGAAAATATTGCTCAAGGCAGCATTCTGGTTTTGCAGTGTTGTTACTAAAGGCAAACAACTAGATTCACAAAAGAAAGCTTTCCCGCTTATTCTTATATTGAAGCCTAATGACATGGATATCCATCTGGAACATGGGAGAACCACAGTCAGACTCCCCTCCTGTTGAAATCAGACCAGAGATAGGGCCTTGGGTGTTCCTCTGACCATCAGCTTGTCTGCAAATCATCAGACACAACAGCCATTCTGTGGCCTGTGAAATATATCAAGTTGTCTTAAGACAAAAGAGAGTGGTACTCAATAGCTGGATATCCTATGTTCCTGGGAAAGGTGGCTGTCCCTTGGTCTGACTCACAAAAAGGGCTTGAAGCGGGGCTTGCCAACTACCCATTGCCTCCAACAGTCCATTACAGGACAAAACAGTGCAGAACGGCACCACCCATCTAAATCTAAGCCAAGCCTGAAAACAATGCTTTAAAATGTTCAACATTTCAGACTTCTTCAAGTTTCATATTTCCAAATTTTTTCTTTATTATTTTTTATCTTTTGGTGTGACTAGCTGAAAACCAGCACATGGCTTGTCATACTCAAACTGCAGAGATGAGGCAAGGACCCATTTCTTGTGGGATGCCACATCAGAGGCAAATCTCAAGGTTTTCCTAATACAAAATTTCAATACACTAGCTAGAATCAACTGATTTCCTCTTACAGGTTTTATTTTTAATATTGTTCAACATTATACAATGCTATTCGTTTTCAGGTGACCAGATTTCTGGCTGAGTCCCTGAGTTAGCTAACTGCCCTTGGACATCTGAAACCTGTGACTATAAGTCACTAGAGCTTTGGTCTAATTTAGATCACATGAAAATACATGCTGTCCTTAAGACCAAATCAGCAGAGATATAATAGCCTCATGAAACAGAATAATAAGCAGAAAACAACATTAATTCTAAACACCATCTCACACGGGTGAGAAAATCAAGAGAAGCGTGACAAACAGAGCAAATCTGAAAGCTTCTATGTACAGAAACTGTCTCCTTTTAGACAACAATTGCTTCCATTTGTTTAGAAACTTTCGGAAGACCAGCACAGTATCGCAAACTCCTGGAAGGGTTATGATCAAAGAAAGGAAGAAATGTGGGGTGTATCCAATTAAAACCTATTTCTAATTATCTTAGGGTGAACTGAGCCAGCCACTGGACAGCTTTGACTCCTAATGTAAGGGCAAGCAAGCAGTGCTTAACTGAACAAATGACCAAGTTAAAACAGGACATGGGTTTGTAAGGAGAATAAGTTTTCTTCCTGTACATTAGCTTTTGCTACATTCATTCATTGCTGGGAATCCTGTTAACCCGCATACTCTCAGTCTCCAGGAAGATAAGAACACACTACCTATATCTACCTAAAAGAGACATATCTTACATATTGTAAATAATCTATATCATATGTGCTATATGTATATAAGCATATATGCCTGTATGTAAACATACAGAGAGAGGGACAGCACCTGTCCTTGATTTAGAGATATCTAAATGCATATTCATACATAAATAAATTATGTATGTGTATAAGTATGCATACACATACACATATATGTAGGTATTTATAACATATATATGTAAGTAGGTGTGAACATATTCCAGTGGATGTTTACATGCAGGAGAAAAAAAAAAAATTGGGAATGTTCTTTTTGATTTTAACATACCACTCATTTCGGAAATTATTTTATACAGACTAAAGCAGCTCCAATGAGTTACCCTGGTCTTAAATGTTTTATCAAAGAAACCAGTATCTGGACCTTAAGGCACCCTTTCCAACTGCAGAAGACATGAACAGAAATTAATAAAAAGCCTGAAAATACTCAAGAAACAAAGAGCTACATACATACATACATCAACCCTTCACCAAAATGCAGGAAGGAAGCGTACCATGCAAACTCTAAAGCCAAAATCTTGGCCCCACAAATGTCAGCAGGAATTGGCCAATTTTAGTTTTTATATCTGTCATTGAGTGTTTTCTCTCAGTGTTACGCTGCCATCATCTCATCCCAGGTAAAAGGAAGACCACAGCTGGTACTGTTGAGGCCACTGACTGCAAAGTAGTGGATGCCTGAAACGCAGAAGGCAATCAGTATCTATCCCAGTGGAGCTTATAGCATCCCTGGGTAGATCCAGCTCAGGGCACACTGAAGCCCCGTCTCACACTGATGACACAGTAACTCTGTTAAATTACCAGTTTTTCTGGTATGAGTGTGAGGCTCACTGTGGAGATGACTTCTGCTCCAAATTCTGCTGTGTGATTGTCAGACACTCTTTCTCCCAACTCCTCCTGCTGCCATCAGCCATGACCCTTCTATTGCAAGATGCCCAAGGTATGCAGTGGCTTTATTGTTTCATGAATGTAAAAATTACACTTTAAAAGGTTATGTTCCCCTGTTTTGTACTTACTGGACAGATTTGGCAGATTCTGACATTAGTTTCCTGCTGTTCACCCCAGCAGGCAGAAGGGGTCATATGGTCACATGCACACCCAAAAGCTTTTGTACAAGTGCAGAATGTGAACTTCTCTCATTATTCTCTGATTTTCCTCTCTCAGAAAAGCAGTACATGGAATACCTAGGCTAGCCTGACTACCAAAAGCAACCTGCCTGCCCTCATGAAGCACACTTTCTGGTCTAGCTGTCTTGCTGAGAGATGAGCTATACTAGCTGTACAGCTTCTAGCTCTCAAGCTGCCTTGATATTAGTATTCCTACACAGAGGTTCTAGCTCTGGTAATTTCATTAAGCTTTTCTTGGACTTCAGCAAGTACCTTGAATATTTTTCTAAGAGCTACACAATTTGCATGGAAGCAGTTTCCTTTTTAGAGACTATTCCAAGAAAAAAATGAAGCTGCAAAGAAATAGTTAGATTACATTTTAATAGGGGCGTCTGATAGCCTAATGTTAATCCACAATTTCAATATGGCCATGCCACTGCTTAAAAGTCATAATCACTTTACCCTGAATATGGCTAAATTAACTGAAATTGCTTGAATCTACAATAAAGCAAAGCACTAGAGTCTGAAGCTTTCTATTAATAAAGGAGCACTTACCTGTAATCATAGTTAGAGCTGATAGACTTGCTAAGGCTGGGATATCAAGGTTAAGGCTCTTTAAGTTTAAGGAAAAGTCTTTAATAGAGTCGAGCCACTCCCCAAATCCACGAAGGCACTGAAGTCTATGAAGCACGAGTCCATTGCAGAATACAAACTTATCCTCAGCAGTATCAGACCTCAAATAAAAACAATTGAAAAAATTATAAATGCATCTTCTACTTCACAGTAAAATGCATAACCAGTATTGAAGTGTCTGTCATTTAAAATCCAAGGCATATTATCCTGAGACATATGTGGGCATTCACGTTTGACAATATGTTTCTCCCTTGGGGCCAAAGTACAACAAACAAGCTTCTATGATTGCTTACTTGGTAGAGTTATAAGCCTGAGGTTAGCTGTAGCATGTGGTGTAGACTGTCTAATTAGTCAAGATTTTGGTCCTGCCCAAAGGCATAAACAGAGAAGACATTTTGCATTAAATACTGTATGTTTGAACCAAAGGAATACTAAGTGAGTGCATTTTGAAATACAAAACTAATAAAAAGATTCTGCAATTCTCAGCATTTGCTTAGTTTCATCTGCATTTTCAGATTGTAAAAATTTGGTAAGGAGAAAAGAATGGAAAATGCATTCAATAATGCAGCACAATAGGCATAACAGCCCAAACTCTTTTATATGAAAACCTCTGTATAAAAGAGAAATTATAGCCAAGCTCTCCTCTCCTTCCCCTCCCCATTGCCAATATCTTTGTTAAAAAAACACATGCAAAGGTCATTTTCAACCTAAATAAACAAGGGCATAATTGAAATCACCAGTCAGCAATTTTGTCAGTTCCTGAAAGCGGGTTTGGTAAAGTGTCTTAACTAGTGCTGGACTGACAAATAGCATCTCACTCTATTAAATGACTTGGTATTAAGAAGAAAACCAATGTGAACAAGATTTTAAATCTCCTTCATCCGTTTCAAAAACAGATGACAAAGGGAAAAGAAAAAAACTTTCATACTTAGAGTGCTTTTCTATATTTCATACTTATGAGTAAGAAGCAGTCTTGCTCAAACAGTACCTGAGGATCAATTTTGATTACTATGTAGGAAGAAGATGGGATAGATCAAATAAAAGAAGCACATTTGTGAGATGTATGGTCTCTTTTTAAATCATCTTCTTGGTTTTTCCTACAGTGTAAAACAAATTAAACACCATATCCTTTGTATGCAGACATTGCAGATCTTTTTGTACTTTTTTTGGGTACAATTGACAATGTTCAAAGATAGCACCATATTTATTCCTTAAAAATATTCAGATGGATGATTTTTCACATCATCTTAAGAGGAAATGAAATGAAATAAATAGTTACCTGATGGAGAGTCTTAGTACAAACAGCTCCAAAAAAGCTGATTCTATGAGTAATGTCTGATCTTCTTTTGGGAGGTCAGTAAATCCTGGGATTTTTTCTGCCCAGCCTCTAGTTATGTCAATGGAGGCAGTCAGAAGATTATAGAACTGTTGTACATGTTCTGCATCTGTGCCTGCAGCAGCCTGATCAGTGGAACAGTACTAAAATGAAAGCCACAGAAAGCAAGGTTATATGCATTTAAGGGCATTCTGTGAAACATACAACATTATTTGCCTGACAACATTTCCTTCTGTGGCAAAGCTGGTATTATTAATAAAGACATAAAAAGTAGGTCTACATCTATCTACTTATTTGGCTACCTACAGGCATTTTGCAATTCAGATAGATATTGCAAAAATATTTCCATATGTATAGAAGTAATTTCAAATTTATAACTAAAATATAATATCATGTTTTACAAGTACCTATATGCTATTAATAAGCAGAAATAGAAACCTGGTGGTTAGGATAATTTGCATCACACTAGAAGAGGAACATTATTTGGCTTACTACAATGAAACACTTTTCCCATTGATGAATTTGTCTCAGTATGTCGGAAATGCAGATTTCTTCCAAAACGTCACAAAGTGCATTTTATCTGACAGTGGTAGAGACACATAAGATAAATCACGTTTTATCTGACACATGCAGCATTGCTTCATTTGAATACAAAATTGGTTCAAAGTAAACCAGCTGCCCCATATCACCTTTTATCCTTCAAATTGAAGCATTTGACGTTCAGCAGAACCTATTATCCTGCTTATGCGCTCATAACTCTTCCAGGCAACAATCTGACAGTCTCAGCTTGCTCAGCTTCCCTGTGACCCTCTGACAGTTCCCTCCCCACTATCTTCTACTTTGTCACCAGTGGATCCCTGTCACTCCTCTACACTGCTCTGTCTCTCTTGGCAGAAAATACAACAGGAGCTTTTGTGGCTTAGTCCAGTTTGTGCTTGGAAAGTGCTGCTGGTTTTCTGACCAGGTACTGAATAGTGTGGCAATTATTGTAATAACATCCTCACCATCAGACCTCTGCTGGGTTATTTCTGGGAGAGACTTCATACCCACTCCCTCTCTGAGACTCAGCCAAAGAAAGGCTGTGTGGCTAAAAGAAGTGTGCACACCCTTTGGAAAAAGCTTTCCATATGCAGTTAGGGCTTGAGTCCATCAGCCCGAAGGCCACTCTAGCAACTCTCCAAGCTAGAGTGGAAGTAGAAAAACCCACAACTCTTTCCTGATCAGTAACCACGGACTGGCAGCCTGCGAGGACCATATTACAGCCATGCCATATGGGCTGCAGATATCACCCAAGTTGCTAACTGCAACCCAAAAGTCACCTCTGTGCAGGACAGAGAGCAGGGGCAGCAAGTAAAACTTCTCAGGTAGCTGTCCTGTTCTCTACCTTTCCCATCTGGATCTGGTTGCTGTTGGCAGGTAAGGGGTGAAGGTCACATTGACAGAGTTGCTCACTGATGGGAGAACCACAGCAATCCTAGAGACCTCTATCTGTATCTGGGGTCCTGGTTCTAACCCTGACTCACTCTGTTCTGCTTCCCCAACACTAACTGCATGAGTTTCTCATGGTAAGCTTCAGCTCACATCCCTGATCAGCTGGTGAAACACATGCAATCCTTCTTGTAAAGTTCATGTGGAGACAAAATCTGTCCCAGCTACTCCAAAGGATCCTGTGACAGTGAGGCAGGTAGAGGCCACAATACAGAGAAGATGGGGAGCAGCAAGTAGAAAAATTTGTATGCTGCATCATTTATGTGTTCAGACCTCCACCTGAATGGAGCAATTGAGGATGCTCAAGCAGCATGAATCAACTGCTCCTGGCACTAGACTGCAGCAAGATGCACCCAGGTAATTAATGGGTAGAAAAAGATAATTTGCTTTTTCAAAGACCATGCATGCTCTGGAGCCTCTAGAAGTGAAGCTGCAGAGCAAACCACAACAAGTGTGCATTTTGGCTCTGGGAGATGTGCTTCTCTGCACAGGGGCTGACCTATGACTCTTTCTTAGTACACAGGGAAATTAAACAGGCTGATGGAAACTCCTGCCTCACCATAGGTATTGCTAAGGCAAGACACATCCTTGATCCTTTGAGCAGTAAAGGGAAAGGAAAGGAAAGGAAAGGAAAGGAAAGGAAAGGAAAGGAAAGGAAAGGAAAGGAAAGGAAAGGAAAGGAAAGGAAAGGAAAGGAAAGGAAAGGAAAGGAAAGGAAAGGAAAGGAGAGAAGAGAAAAGAAGAGAAAAGAAGAGAAAAGAAAAGAGAAAAGAAAAGAGAAAAGAAAAGAGAAAATATATTCCCCATTCTGAATGGGTTCATTCTAAATATAACTCGTCACAACTCAGCGTAATTATGCCAGGTGTTAATTTGTTCCCAATATTTATAAAACATTCCTTTGGCAAAAGTAAGGCAAAGTTTTAACATTTTCTGATGAAGATGAATGCTGCATTATGTGGTGTAACTGTGAATGCTACTGTGTGGTATACCCCATGTTGGGCACTGCATCAAATTAAATGCATCTAAAAAAATTATAACCTATATTTTTTATTTTAGTCTATCCCATGAGAGGAATTTTAGAAGAAAGGCAAAAGATTATATGGAATTGTGTAATTTTCAGCTGCTGCAATATGTCACTGCTTGCTACAAAGAGTTAGCACTTACAAAGAATTGTTAAAATATTATTATAATATTATAAAATATAACAGACTTACAAGGATATAAGTAACCATAAACAATATGTATGTTTCCATTTCATGCACCACAATTGTGGGTTTTTTCCATGATTATTTCATGGAGAAGAAGTGATATTTGACCTAACTTGTGACCAAGACAGCTGGAAATCCTGCCCTTGGTCAAGAAGCCACAGGACCGAAGGGCTCCCTCCGATCTGCATTTCTAAACCTGCCCTATGCAAACTGGAGGCAAACCAGGAGAAAGACAAAAGACAAAGTTCTGCCCCACTCCCTTCCTCAGAGTTCCTTTGGGAATTAAATGAAATCTGACTGTTACTTAAGGAGGGGGTTGCATGTATAGCAAGCAACATTAACTTGTATGTTATATCTGAAGAGATTTGGAAAGCCTGAGGTTGGGAAGCCCGATAGCACAATTTAGCTCTGCTCTTTCCCTGCTTTCATCAGTCCTTCATCGATGGCTATAGCTGCAGAAGCCTACTGATAACTTCTCTGCACAGAGGAAAGCCTACACTAATTTTTCCAAAAGCCACGATACATGCTTAACTTTGTGGCCCAGGAAGGGGAGATTATTGCCCAAATGCTGCACTTCCCCTCTGAAAAGGCAACATTTCTATTTAAGTTGGTGCCTATTCTGCAAGAATAAGGATGGCAAGATATAGGGTCTGTTTCTCATCTCACTTCCTTAAAAGTGTAAACTCAGGGAATTGTACCAGTAAACAGGTGTGAGACCAGACTACAGCCCTTGGCAATTGCCTTTTGAAACCAAGTACCTAAATATACCTCTGCTGTGGACTGGTAAGTTAAAACCAGTGCTGAGATGAAAAGCAGCCATGTTCTGAACAGAACTGTTTCCAATGTTTTGGTGTAAAGTTTGTAGCTTATGTAATTTACTTTTGTTTTTGTTTTTTTCCTGAGTTGCTGTGTGTGTGTGAGTGTGCGTATGTGTGTGTAGGATTTTTGGAGGGAAGGGATACACCTTCCGTTCTGAAACTTTTATCAGTATTTTTGAGACGGTCAAGACATTACAGCTTGTAAACATGAAGACCATGCTAAACATTAAGGTCATATCTGCAGAAGTGTCAGGGCTGACTCCAAAGCCAGGTTTCCAGATCTGCTCATTTGTGGTGCTCAGCAGGGTCACAGCCGAGCTGAACGTGCCGTAAATTTGTCTTTACAGGTACAGGATTATTCTTCATAGGAATATTTTAGTATTGCAGGGTGTTTATGGCATATTTTATTTAGTTAATCTTGCTTTTTACACAGCATTCTCTTCTGACCTCCCCTAACTTTTCAAAATAAGTATAAGGGTTTATGAAAAACATAAGAATCTATTAATTTCTTGTAGAATATTTTTGTCTTTTCAGTACCGCTGGGCATAACAGACTATTATACATTTTAGTGTAAAGAAAAACTTAGATATTAATATGTTCTAACAGACAATCATACTTAATCTTTTGGCTACCAAGACCAAATTAATTTACTGTCAATCATATGCTCCCTGTAATGTCCAACAGAATTGTTCAACAATTAAATATATGGATTGTTTTCATTAAAACAGAAATAATTACTGCAGGACAAAGAAAAAAGTCACATAAAAGTACATAATTTTACATTGTTTTTTGTAAATGCAAAATAACTTTATGTCAATAAATAAATACAACCTACGGTCCCTGGACTAATATACTCCTGTAATTCTGTGGAGCCCAACAGATTTCTATCAAAGAGCACAGCTCGTCACACCTTGGTATTTGCAGAATGATCCTGAGACATTCTGAGTAAGTTAAGGTACATGTAGATAGGGCTAATGCATTCTCCCCATAGTAGGTTGTCAGACTGAGCAGCTAGATTCTTAATAATAACTTGAAAAATTACATTATTTAATACTTTCAGATTAGCTTGAAGAAAATACGTTACAGCATACTTTAAATTGCTAAATTATATATATGAGTATAGTCTAAAATTGCATAATGTGATTTTTATATAATTATAGTAAATATGCTTTAGGATTAAATCTTACCTAGCAACAAGTGATAAATGGCTAATGGAGTTATTGTCTCAGTACAGCTGCTATTTTTTACAGTCTCAAATTTAATCATATTTCTTTAAGGTGAAAGAATTTGATCTTGTTTTTCCCTAGCTGAGTTGTTTTCTTATCCTATATCAACATGCCTAAAAATTGTAATAAACAACCATTTCAATGCTGTATTTTAATAACTACAGAACATTTTTTCACCTTTCAGAATATTCCATGAATATTTAAATTGTGACTATGATACATTAAAGAACAAGATTACAAAAACATGTAATGTTTGGTAAAAATTTGCTAAGATAATTTTACAGAATTTTGATTTTAAAAGGCTTGTTTTAAAAATGTGAGTTTTACTGAATATTTATGCTGGGGTATCCAAAGCCAACCCTGGTCCCACTCAAATAATGGCAAAATTCCTATTGATTTCAACAGGAATGGTCTTATCCATCCAGGGTCACACTCTGCAACCCTTCTATCTGAATATTAGGGAAGTGCTATTAAATTTTAGCTTTCAGAAAATGGAAGTTAAGATATTGGACATACAAGGACTGCTCCTGGTTAATCAATGGCATCATAATTCATAGTGTTTTGGCACTGCCTTTTTGCAAGAAGAATGCTCCGTTTATCCATGCATTTTTGCATTCACTCAGCCATGGAATAAACTGCAGATTATTTTGTGATTGAGATCCTCACAATGAGTAGTTACTAGCACTAATACCTACTGCACTTCCTTTCCTCTCATTGTCCACCTATCATGAAAAGCCAACAGCTGGCTGGACCAATTTCTACCCTTATCCAAATTTCACACTTAATTTCATTTTGGCAAACTGGCCAGTAAGGAGAAATGCAGCTCGCAAATCATTTCTGTGCAGAAAGCAAATAGGGAAAGAAAAGTGAAACATACTCTTGAATAGTCCAGCTCCCTGGGCGTGGAGTCGGTTAAAGCTCGAACGAGGGCATTCATCATACTGATGGGAGGAGAGGGCGGGGAGGGCTGAGAGGGTTCTTGCTGTAAGGGGCTCTTTGGTTTGGAAGGCAGCCGACCTCTTCTCCCTTTCAGGCTGTCGGTACGGACAACTAGGTGAAAAAAATCCCAAGGGAATCAGTTGTGAAGGTGCCAGCAAACAATGGATCAGAATGAACACCCTGGCTTTTCTAGCGGTGGGCAGCCCAGCAAAAATAAGAGCCTTCTCCAGTTTCAGCACATGCTCTTGATGCCTTTGATTGCAAAGGAACACAAATGGCACTAGAACTCTGTCAGACCTATGACCATAAGCAGCACTGTAGCTGCTTACTGAGAGCCCAGCTGTGCTCCTTGTGTCCATGCTTTGTTTGCAGCACATCTGCGTGCCCGTGTACATGTTCCCATAACACGCCACTGCTGAAAAAAACCTGAACATGAAACACAGATTTTAGTGTTTCTACTACCAGTGTGTCTTTTAAATGGCAGAGGCATTCATTCAAAGTAATTTTAGCTTTCTTGAAGCATTTGAAAAAATACGGTCACACTATATAGGTTATATTATCCATGTCAGTATTTGCAATGGGACTGCTCACACGATATTACTCACATACTTAAATATTTGCAGAATTGGGACTAATGAGTTGATCCTGTTTCCATTTAAATTAATTGCAAATTTACAATCAGCTTATGGGAATGAAACGAGATCCTATGTCAAAATGCACACAATCCAGTGCAGCCCCCGGTGAGATAACAAGGGGAAGCCAACAGCATTATCGAGCAATGTTCAAAGTTAATAAAGGAGACATTTTGGCCACTGTCAAATTATCCTCCTGTGACCTGGCTGTTCTTGAACTCTGGGGTCTATAGTCTAAATATGATAATAGGGGTGGAAAGCAGAAAATCAATACATTATGACATAAATGCACATATTTGGGGGTAAGTTATGAATCTCATCACTGTCAAATTTATTGTAGAGACATTTCATGTTCGCACACACACACAAAACACACACAAACAGATTCATTAAACATAATATTTCAGTTTTCTGGGATGATAATAGCCAAAGTCCTTACCTTCTTTAACCATGCCGACACTGAGACACTTCTGGAACCGGCAGTATTGGCATCTGTTACGACGTCTCTTGTCCACTGGGCAATTTTTATTTGCCAGACAAACATATTTTGCATTTTTCTGAACTGTTCTCTGCAAAAGTGCAACACAAAAATAGTAAACTGATCGTTTCTTGAGCAACTTAGAACCTGACAAAATGTGTTTTAATTACAACATGAAAAGTGACAGTGCAATTCATATAATTAGATAAAATTAATTTCCTAACACACTAGCCTGCAGGAAAAACAATTTTATTAGTGCTAGCTGCTGACAATGAAAATCATCTAGGATTGTTCTGAAGCAAGTCTCTGGAGACAGGCAACTTTGAATGATAAAATCATATCTGAAATTACCAGGTCATCACATCTACCTTTGGGGATTAGATTATCTCCGCTTTTAATATCCCTTTGGGAACAATTTTCTACTTGGTTCATTCCCTTGATTATTGCTGACCTTATTAAAATAAAATCAAAATGATATGCAATGTACTTCTCTTGCTATCACTATTGTTAGTCAAATACCACAATAACTGGTTTGGTTAGCCATTAAAATCATCAGGGAGAAAAATAAAAATACCAGAAACCCCTACAAAATATGTTTGGTTAAATACTTGGGGAAAGTTAACCTGACCTGAGGAAAAAAGACAGAATGATGCCATAGTTACATACATTTAATTAACTCTAAAGTTATGTTGAAAAAAAAAAAATTAAAATTTGTAGAAACTTGGTAAGTTTTGGAAGACTGTAACAAATATTAATGTAAAAATGTATCATGCTGCCATACTTAAAATCAAAGATACATCAATAAATAACATCCAAAAAAATATTACTAGAAAAGACACCAGGAATAAATTTATCAACTCAACATTCAATATTAAATCTTTCACTGCAATTAAATTAATGGATACATTTTTATTTCATAATTTGTGTTTGTTATCAAATAACAGTCTCAATGTACTAAATATAAGAGATACAGCAAATATTGTTCATTGTGATTTAAAGCTGAAAACGGTTTAATTTTGCAGAATAAGATATTGTTAGAAATCAAGGATATGCTATTGATTTCCATGGGGGCAGGTTTGGGATAATGAGCTGCTATTTCCATGTTATTTGTGTTCCATTTTCTAGTTATATTTAAATAACAAATTAGTTTTATAGGAGATGTGCATGTTACCATGTGGTCAAAGGATTATTATTAAGCAACACTGACAACTCCACCTACAATAAAAAATGTTGTAAGCCCTCCCCCCAAATATTTTGGGACTGTTTTTGTTTCCATTGTATTTTTACCAGAACAGGGGCATGACTGCTATCTTAGCAAGAATAAATATATCAAATCAACCTCAAACGTTTCAAATCTTAAACTTGCTGCCCAGAACCATCCTACCAAAAGCCTATCCCAAACTCTTCACTTAAACAAGCTATTTCTGAAATTAATACTGGAATCTGGACTCAGTCTGCCAAAATGAAATCACAAAGCACACAATTCTAAGATCAAAAGAGCATATTCAACTCTTAAAAATATAAGCACAAAGTTTCCACAGAGAAACTGCTGTGTGTAAGTTATTGGTGCTGCTATTCAGCTGCAAAGCTGCCTTCATTGCAAAGCAGGCATCAGGACCCTGTGCAGTGCTTAGTCACTGCTCTGCAGGCAGCTTTCCCCTGGTGAGGACTCCCCGGGCTCCTGAGCTGAAGGATAATGACAAGGCAGCAACCAAATGCAACTAGAAGTGCTTGGGTTTGTCCTCGGAGCAAACTAGTTTCTTCCTGGTGCTGACCACCTTGCATTCCTCCTCACGCCAACCACCCCAGGACAACAAATGGCACTGCTGCCACTACCTAAAATATTAAGTGGACTTTACAATTTCAGGGTTCTTTTCTCACCTAAAACCAACGTACAATTGGAATGGGTGACTGAGTAAAATACAGGCTGAATGTGCTCCAGGTGAATTTCACTACAGAATAAATGCAGTTTCTAGCTTAAACTGGGGTGGCCCACATTTCATTGAGGAATGCTGGCAGATCAGAGATGTGGTTCACCCAGATCACTGCCATGGCCTCTTCTCAGCAGAGAGCGGCCCATCCTTTTATCCTACGGAGGGCTTTCCTTGACCTTCTTCAAAAACCTTGGGTGTCTCTCACATCCTGCTGAGGGCGCCTGAATTTTAACACACGATGTCCCTGAACCCCGAGGTCAGGACCAGGAGCACGCAGGCACAGAGGGGGTGGGAAGTGAGGTGGGGGCAAGCAGGGAGGGGAGCAAAAGCACAGAGCTCTCACCTTGAAAAAGCCCTTGCAGCCCTCACATGTCCGCACCCCGTAGTGCTGGCAGGCGGCATTATCTCCACAGACAGCGCAGGTGCCTTCCCCAGACGAAGAGCTCCTGCTGGGCGGAGACGGGAGGCCACTGCTGCCGCCCCCGCTGCTCTCACCCATCAGGCTGGAGGTGGCTGCGTTGAGGCCAAGTGGTGAGAAGGCTAAGGTGGCTGGTCTTTTGGCCAGGTGAAGCCCGTAGGAATGGCCCTCCATGGGAGCCTGGCTGGCGGCGGGCCTGTCAGAGCAGAGGGGCAGGCTCAGGGAAGCAGGGTCGTAGCACATGTGGGCAGCCGCGGACGGCGTGTGCGGAGGCGAGTGCTTGAAGTGGAAGAGAGGGAAGCGAGGAGGCACGGTCTTCATGGGGGTGGTGTCCATCAGGTGGCCAGGAGGCAGGCAGGTCTGCGTGGGCTGCAGCGGCGGCTCGTCCCACAGGCCCTGGTGAGTAGGGAAGCCGGGCGTGGTGGGTGTAGAGGGTGGAGATTGCTTGAAGTACATGGAAGTGCTGGGCATCCCCTCATTTGTGGATGGGGGCAGAGAGGGTTGATATGGGGACAGCCGGGTGTCTTCCATCTTTATGAGGGGCCTCTGGCCAGGGGAGGCAGTTTGCATTTGGTAGAGGCAGGAAGGCTTGAGCTCACAGCTGCCAGAGTAACCCTCCATAAAGGTGCTGAAGCTGGGAAGGGAGGTGGTGGCAGTGGCAGTGATTTCAGTACTGCCCAGGTCCATGGTCAGCTTGGCATAGTCAGGGTTCATGATGTCTGAGCTGTACTCCGAGCCATATGCGTAGGTCTGAGATGCATAATTCGAACCGGGCGGTGAAGGACTATACTGCGCTTGCACACAGGGCATATCTGCAAGGGCAAAGGGGCACGTTAACAACAAGCCCAGTGCACCGCGGCTGCGGCCCAGGCCCTCACAAACTTCTTTCCTTGAAGCTTTCCCATGTTTCAGAGCTCAGACAGGCACCCAATTCCTATTCGGACATTGAAATTAGCCTCGAGCCTTTTCCTTTCAACAAGAAATATGCATCAGGGACCAACTAAGCATTTGGTATTATGGAGCCTGCCCTTACCTAGTCAAGGGAGAAATTCACGTTTATACCAGTGTCAGTGAAAGAATTCATCTCAAGCTGCCCTACATCTGCTGCTTAATATACATAGGTGTCAATGAGAATTAGATAAGCAGAATGAGAACAGTTTATGACTTTAAATCTATCTCTGTATGCGTGCAATCATGCCGTAAAATTTTCATGAAGGGTAAACAAGATTATCAAATGCATAATATTAAAAATTATATTTATTTTAAAAGAAGCAGCATCTACAGTGCATGTCAGAGGAATTACTCAAATCACAAGGTTTGCTACTCAGGGCTTGCAAACGTTAATTTTGCTTGCTCAACTCTGGACCTTTGAAGAATATTTCTGGTCAGCTAATAATTTAAGGTTGCTGTCTCATTATTCATTTTAAGGCCTATCTCTGGCAGAATGTTCTGTTAAAAAAGTGGAGGGTACAACATACCCTTAAATTTGCAAAAATGTAGGATAAAAAGTATGTGGTATTTCTGTTTTTATGGGAGAGCAAGGTTGAGGCCAGTAATACAGTTGGTTTTATTCATTAGTAATAAAACTTAATGCGGTTCACTGATAGCTGGGGTGGTTGAAGCAACACAGCACTTGGCTAAAATGATCTGATTGTTATTTTCTTTTACATTTCCTACTAGTCTGCCATGTAATTTGCTGGTCACAGGAAATAATGGACCCAATTCTGCAATTCATTGAGGTTTGCCTGACTAAACATTGTGGGATTCTAGCCCAATATTTGCAACTCAAACTAAAAGTGTGTGGTGTATTTTGGTTCCACAGCAGAGGAATAAAATGCATCAATTAGTATAAATTTTCTCATAAAGAGAAAAGTAAATATGGATAAAATGTATATCAAAATTAAGTGCAGTTCATCTCTTCTTAATCATGGTAATTTATATTCCAGAAGCACTTGAGAAATAATTCATGCTAAAAAAAACCAAAAAACAAACAAAAAAAAGCCTTGAAAATAATGAGGTTTTCCTCATTATTTTAAGAACTCCTTTCACTTATAATTTTAAAATATTCACTCCTGGCATGCAGGAATCAAAATAATTTGTGTTAAATCAACTTTTAATTCTTTCCTGCCTGCTTTGCAGATAAACATATTTAAACTAAGCACCAAATTTGAATTATCATGCTGTCACAAACCATTCAGATCTTTTTTCTTCTCGGGAAAACATTAAAAACTGAGGGAAAAAACCCAGTGCTGTTTCCTGAAATTAAGACCTTCCTGCTCTTAAATCCAAAAGCTTGAATAAAAAAGCAGGACAACCCTCCCCCCAAGCCTTGCCTCCCAATGTTATTTATGTATTATTCTACTGTTCTCTTTCTTTTCCTATCAATTTCTCTCCGTGCCCTTCCATGTACACACATTTCCTGGCAAGTCGTATCACTATCATTTGTTAGTTTAAGGACTGGCTGTTAAAACATAGTGATCAGTGCTTAATCAAATAAAAAGGGAAAGAAATTCTTTCCACACACCTCCACTGAGAACTGATGGAGGAACACAACAGAGTGAGTGGACAGATAATGTCACAAGTGGATGTGTTGATACACAGCTCTATGACGGAAAAGGGCTTTTTTTGCTAACTCAGAAAATAAGCAGGAGCTCAAGGGAACAGATCATTATGCCTTTTTTTCTGCATTTTTCTGAGCATTACAGAGTTATGTCACTGAATTCTGTGCAAAGTGGAGTAGAAAAACAGAAGTCTAAAATAACTCTGACTGGAGGACTGAAAAAATATCCCTAACCTAAAGGTCTGGTCTCTCCTGGTTCTGTAGGACTCCTCCTACCTCACCTTTTGCCAGCGCACTTGTCTAATTCTGACCCCTACTCTTCCACTTAGGGCACCAGTATTAATTCCCCTGAAAAGTAAATAACCTGGGATTTGTTTCTTTTTTATCCAACAATATAAAAAAAAAAAAAAAAAGAAAAGAAAAAGCCCCACTGGAGGCGCACTGAAGAGCAACCTGTCATCAAAACCCAAACGAATGGGTAAAAGCATCAGGGTAGGGACACTGGGAGCTATTACCACATTATTCTGCTTTCTTTGCGAGAACTTGAGGTAAAGGATGCCCAATTTAACGCCCCTGGGCTCCTCACAGGGACGCAAGCACCCCCAACAAGCTTCCCCTTAAATCTGGCACGTCTTTGGCGAGGGGCTCGTAAGCCCCTTGTGCCCTGGCACGGCATTGCCAAAAGCGCTTCGAAAGGCAGGCACTACCCTGATCCTTTTGGGATTTAAGCTCCCCGGGACATCGGGGGCCGATGATGCCACAGGGATTTAGGAAGGGTAGGGGCCGCGTCAGGAACTCCCGCACCCCCCCTTCCTCCTCGTCCTGTCCTTCTCCCGGAGCGGCAGCTTACCTGGCGGGTATCTTGCGCGCTGAATGGTGGGGCTGGAGGTGCGGACGGAGGCGGCGGCGGCGGGCGGCGGCGGCGGTGGGGTGAGTGCCGGCTGGGACCTCTCTGCGGAGGCGGGCCCGGGGCCTGGCCTGGGCGGGGGGCGCTCTTCGGACCCGGGCTCTGTCCGCCGGTGGCGGGAGACAAGGCATAATCAGGGGCGGCGGTGCCCAGCGGGGCAGAGGGGAACCCTCAGCCTCCCCCCCGGCGCGGCGCCCCGGGAGGACGTGGGGGGACCGTCCCCCGCGCTCGCACGGCAACCCCCTGTCTCTCCCCGCGGGTGGGAAGGGGGAGCCGGACGGGGAGCGCATTCCTGCCGCCTCCCGCTCCCTCATCACACAAAAGGCAGAGAGCACCGGGCTGGGACAACAGAACCGACGGTTTGTTCTCCGAGCGAGGGGCCTGGGGAAGGCAAGAGAAGAACCCCGGGCGGGGTGACTACAACAAGAGGGGCAGCATCCCCGAGCGTCCACTTCCCCGTGAGAACTTTCTCTTTTTGCGGGGAGAGACCGGGGAAAAGCAAGCTGGAAGTTTCTATGCAAGGTAGCGCCAGACTTGAGGGGAGTCCTGCCAGCCCGGCTAGCCCTGTGCGGTGTCTCCGGGCCCACCATCGCCGGCGCGGGGGAGGGAGCGCAGCCCAGCCGCCTCCCCCCGACCCTCTGGGCGCTGCAAGCCGGGCTCCGCGGCAACGCGGGGGATGCGCGGCCGCGCCGGCCCCTGCCTACGGGAGCCGCTCCCCGGCGACTCTTTCTCCGGCTCCTTGTCTTTCTTTTGCCTTCCCCGCGCCCCTCGCCTTTGAACACCCGCCAGCTCCCGGGATGTTAAGTGCCTGTCGGTTCATCCCTTCCTCTCCCGAGGGTTTTGTTCCCTCACGAGCTCCTGCGAGGCGGTTTCCCGCTCGGCGTGGAGCGCCCTAGGGCTCCTCTCTGCCCCCCCGAGCCGCCGGTTACCTAGAGACACTCGCTGCGCTTTTAACCACGCAGCACCCCTCCGGGCTGCCGCCGCCCGAGCCAGGAGCGCAGGGCCGTAAGGGCTGTAAATTAGGAGGAAATAACTACCCTTGTCAAAGCTCTTTTCTTCCGCCGTGCACTTTACATTCAGCCCCGAGTGACACCCCTCCCCACCCTGTAATACGAGGAGGAAACCGTGAAATACTCCATTGTGATTGTGACTTCTTCAGGCGAGTTTCGAAACCTTCATTTACCCGGGAGGGACTGCGGACGGGGAAGCTCCATTCAATTAAAAAGTTTCGTGCTGGATTTCCACCACCGGTTAGCTGGCGATGTTTTTTTTTTGGGGGGGGGTTGTTGGGAGGGATCGCCCCGAGCCGCACGGTCACTCCAGCAAATATCCACGAGATCGCGTGAGATTCACCTCCGAAGAAACCGTCTGGTCTGGTTTAGTCCATTGTTTTTTACCGGGGCTTGACTCCAGCATACAACGGTCTCCACGGAGGAGAGAAAAATAGGGCGAAGAATGTAATCGAGTGAAGCGGCTTGGATAAAAGTTAGCGATTCATTCCCAAACTTTTTTCTTTTTTTCCTGGAGAAAAAAATCCTATACCAACACACCAATCTCCCTACATAGAACAGCGTTTTACGCCCTTGCCCTGGGAAATACCCTCGCACGGAATCCATCATATCCAAAAATTGCGTTAGTAACAGCGTTCTTAACTAGCCGCGCTAAGGTGAGCCGCATCTCCGTCCGGGACAGACTATCCCGATAATGCTGCCCCGATAACTGTCCCCCTACATAATGTCACAACCCAACGCCCGCACTTTCTCGCCTCTTTCCAAGACTGAAACTTCTTTCGCAGCTATTAAGGCGAGAAGGCAAAGGCGAGAGGCGCCGCGGGGGCAGGGAGCGGGGCAGCGGCGGCGCAGCCCAGCCTCCCCGCACGGTACCGCCCGTGCTGGGGCACCGCGGCCCCTCGTTACCACTTCTGACCTCCGAAGGGAAAAGTGCACATTTCCGAGGAGCAGATGCCGGGCAGACGTGCCGTGCAAACATCCCGTCTCATTTCAATACAATATGTCACATTCCAGCAATTACCTCTTGGCAGAGCTCTTTGGGCTGTCGAGGGGGGCTGCTGTCTCCCAAAGTGAGATGAGCTCAACCTGCCCCGCCGTCCCTATTAGACAGCTGAACTTGTGCAAACAGAACCACCTATTTCCCAAGCGCGGCTAAAGGAAGGAGACAAATTGCTGCCATTCATCACCGGCGCTGTAAACTCCCCGCCGCCGCCGGCAGCATCATTTCCATGACAACAACTAGCAAAAATACCTTAGTACCACCGGCTCCTGCTCCTCTCAACCACAAGCCCTCCCATTTGCGAGGGGCAGCAGTGCCCCGCGCACGGCAGGAGTTGCCGAGCCGGCAGGGAGGCTCGGAAGCCGAGCGCCAATGGAGCATCCACGGGGAGGATGGGGGAAGCAGGGGGGAAGGTGAGGGAAAAGTTTCAGCGAGAGCCCGGCACGGCAGCGCGTCGGCTGAGCCGCATCGCCCGCCGTGGGCATCTCCCCAGTATCTCTCTACCCCGCCAGCGCAACTTTCACGGAGTGGGGACATGACGCTTTGTCCCTCTCCCTCAGCCGCTCCCGTTCACTCGCATACGTACTCGGTTGCTGTGGAGGTTCCGTCTTTACATCTAGTTTGTAGGTGCCCGCTTCCTTAAAGACGTGTATAGGCGCTGTCCAGCGGCAGGACCCGAGACACAAAATCCCTCAGACTCCCGGTAGATGCAGGTCCAGAGGGTGCGTTATCCCGAGGCATGGAAAAGGATTGCAAAAGCCTGAGGAGCCAGGAGCCCGTCCCCGGGCGAAGGGAGGGAGTGAGCAGGCGGGCGGGCGAGGGATGCCGAGCGGCCGCCGCCGCCGCGGTGTGCCTTTGTGTGTGTGTGCGGCGGGAGCCGGGCCGGGACCTGTGCCCGCGTCCCGGTGCGAGTGCCCCGGGGTGCGCGTGTGCCTGCGCCGGAGAGAGGGGACGGAGGCGCCTCTCTGCGCTGCTCTCCCGCTCCCTCTCTCTGAACGTCATTTATGTGAGAGGAGCCCTAGCGGCCTCTCCATAGAGCGGCTGGAATGCGAAACGTCAATAGTGACGCCATGGGAGCCTGACGCTACTGACCCCCCC